>JAXRKP010002741.1:5000-7500 GCA_037039925.1 Doris montereyensis
TTACAAGCATTGAGAAAAATCAAAATATAATCAATCTGGTGGAAAACAGTCAACTATTTATCTATCTATCTATCTATCTATCTATCTATCTATCTATTTATCTATCTATCTATCTATCTATCTATCTATCTATCTATCTATCTATCTATCTATCTATCTATCTATCTATCTATCTATCTATCTATCTATATATCCCTCTATCTATATATCTATATATCTATCTATCTATCTACCTATCTATCTATCTATCTATCTATCTATCTATCTATCTATCTACCTATCTATCTATCTACTATCTACCTATATATCTATCTATCTACCTATCTATTTATATCTATCTATGTATCTATCTATCTATCTATCTATCTATCTATCTATCTATCTATCTATCTATCTATCTATCTATCTATCTATCTATCTATCTATCTATGTATCTATTTATCTATCTATCTATCTATCGGTTTATCTATCTATCTATCTATCTATCTATCTATCCATCTATCTATCCATCTAACTATCTATTTATCCATATATCCATCAATCCATCTATTCATCCATCAATTCATCCATCCATCCATCCCTCCATCCATATCCATCCATCTATCTATCTATCTATCTATCTATCTATCTATCTATCTATCTATCTATCTATCTATCTATCTATCTATCTATCTATCTATCTATCTATCTATCTATCTATCTATCTATCTATCTATCTATCTATCTATCTGTCCTATTTATCTTATCTATCTATCTATCTATCTATCTATCTATCTATCTATCTATCTATCTATCTATCTATCTATCTATTTACCTATCTATCTGTCTATTTATCTATCCATTGGTCTATCTATCTATCTATCTATTCATCTATGAATCAAATGAGTTAAATTCAATTAAAATACTTTACTTCATTCCAGAGGAAAATGTCGTTTCCAGATGCGTAAAAACGACTATAAGTATAAGTAGATAAATCGTGTAAATCGACACAAGAATTAACGTTTTCATGGACACTTTGTTTTCTTCTTTTTTTAAGGAACAGTATTAGATAAAGATTCCATTGAAAATGTGTTACTTATCGTATTACACATTCGAATATAAATAATAATTATGATAAAATAAAACATTTTTCGTCATCAAATTATCGCTAGAATTTTCATTCACTTAAACTTTATAATTTGTATTATTTAAAAATCTTATGCCTGTCGGTAAAAAGGAATTAAGATGTCTTTCAGTTTAAGTTTTAATAGAGTTTAATCTATTAAGACTAAAGCTATTCTGTCGTGTCTTTTTTTATAATCTTTATTTAACTATATTTGTAGCTAAAGTGTGTTTAATGTCATCTTTTATCAATAATATTTTCTTTAAAATATTTCTAATAAAGAGTTCATCGATGAGACTAACATCCTTTGTGAATCTAGCTGCCGTTTTGATTAATCTATCCAATCTCATTTTGTCCCTTTTCTGAATGTTTCCCATCTCAACAAGTGATACAAAAGGATAAAATACTCTCTATAACTGATCTATAAAAAAAATGTTATTAATACTTTATCTACATTGAACTGATTCAGTTTCCTAACAAAGTATAATTACTTGTTCGCTTTACCTTTATGATATTTACATGATCTTTCCAGTTGAGTTTATCGTCAATGGTAACTCTGAGATATTTGTAATTAGAAATTGGGACGATAGTTTGACTTTTATCTCTATGGGCGAAATTACACTATCTTTCCTTCTGAAATCAATTATCATTTCCTTGGTCTATTTAAAATTTAAATGGAGACGGTTCGCATCACACCACTAGACACACTTTAAAACTTCTGATCTGTAGACAATTTGGTTGTTATTAGTTATTAAGCCCCCGTCAAATTTTAAAAGTGGCAATCATTTGTCTATAGTGTGAATAAGACAGGCGAGATGTCACAACCTTGAGGTGCACCAGTGTTTGTAATTAAGTAGTTTGAGGAATGACCCTTTTAAAAAAGACAAATTGTGATCTATCTTTGAAAAAACTCTAAAATGTGGTTGAATGATATTGAAAGAAGAAGAAAAACCAACTAACAAGATTCCACCATAATTGTCAGTCCCGTCTAAATGTTTATAGGCAGTTTGAAAAAACAAGGAGGGCATCCTCGATGCTACATTTTGACTGATAGGCAAATTGGAAAGGGTCAACAAAAGCTAATATTTGAATATTCAGATGGTTTAGAATAATTCTTTCAAAACATTTCATGATACTTGATGTTAAAGCAACATGTCTTAAATGATTAAACGAAGTAACACTGTCTTTCTTGGCTACAGGAATAATTTTTGAAGTTTTGAGAAATGTTGGGGATTGAGGAGGCTAAAAAAGACAAGTTGAAAATATATGTATATGTCTGACATAATTGAGATGCACAGGTTGTTAAAACGTTACAAGCTTATTAGGTCCTTTGCCTTATTCATGTTTGTGTTTAGATTTAGAAATGCATGTTTTATTTCTCTCCATTTATTTCAAAAT
>JAXRKP010002741.1:15000-20000 GCA_037039925.1 Doris montereyensis
TGTGTAGATGTGCTTGTGTGATTGTATGCATATATATATATATATATATATATATATATATATATATATATATATATATATATATATATATATATATATGTATATATATCTGTATATTTATATGTAATGTATCCTTTGTGTAATGAATTTTGTTAAAGCTGATGGAAACAAACGTTTCGAAATTCCTGCCTCTATAAGTTTATCTGTGAGTACCCATCCAGGTAGTCAGTACGTTCCAGGTGATTCTATCACACATACCTACCTGTACACTCATTGTCAGCAGAAAGGATGTACCCATTGCCACAACCACATGTGAAAGAGCCAACAGTATTTACACACGGGCCATTACATCCATGTGTAGTTGTCATGCATTCGTCAATGTCTGGAACGGTAAGTGTTGAAAAGAACACATAATCATGCTTTTGGAAACATTAACACAAGATATAGTAATAATTGTTTTGATTTCGTTTCTGTGATTTGAAACATTTGTCTTTGGCCTCAATCTGTTCAAATGGATTTTAAACAGTATGTCTTTGTCAAAATGTCTTCAAATTTAACATAGATTGTGGCCGAATTTTGCATCTTTTCTTCCTCTCCAATTATTACAACAATAGTGTTTATATCATGTTTGTTTGTATAAACATTGTTAGTGGGGAGAAGTGAATACAGGAAAAGCGTCCAGTACTTGTATTACGGTTATCCAAATAGTTTCCCCCACAAGAGTATCGCTTTTGAAATGAAATTATAAATTTGTTATTTTTTTAAATCCACACCAGAGCACCCTGTCCCAACCACCCCCCCTTCCCCACTCCGAAGAAACCTAAATGAACTCCACATTCCAAGAACTATAACAAAACAAACTAATGCCAAATGACACCAAATGAAATTAGTACCAAAACTTTTCTTCAATCTGATATGAAATGGCCTATGACAAACGGCGGTGTTAAGAATAAACTTCCTGATCCAATCAATCTATGACAACTTGCTCTTGTACATAATGTCTATATGTTCTTTCATTTTATCCTATGCATTAGGTCTCTGTTTCAATGATTATATTTTATTGCAATAACAAAGAATAACTCGGCAAGACACTATGACGTAAAAGACGTATGTTGATATTGAAACAGTGTAGGGACAAAGGCAAAAGAAACACGAAGGAAATAAGAGAAAAATACAGTGGAACCTCTCTATGCGGGACTGTGTTATTTTAACGTCTCCCAATATTAACATCGCACTGTATTGTTTGGTGGACGACCAAGGGCTTAAACTGGTGCTTACGAAATCGTGTACATATTATGTAATGTATAACGCGTGTAGTATTAACGTAGGGGTAGCAATTAATGTTTTGATGACACAGAGACCACATCATTTCGATAACATGTGAGTATTGGAATAAATGATTATGGGAGAAATGGTCATGGTAATCAATGAAAACTCGAGAAAAACTGTCCCGATTAGCAGGGGACCTTTCCTTTTAGAGAGGCAACATATATAGAACACGATTTCCCGGTTTCTCGATCAGAGAGGTTCTATTGTACGGGCCTAATTGAACCCATTAAGCAAAACTGATATCCTGGCAATGGCCCCAGTATTAACACCCAATGTTGATAGACCAGGA
Organism: Doris montereyensis; assembly: GCA_037039925.1. Lineage (NCBI taxonomy): Eukaryota > Metazoa > Mollusca > Gastropoda > Nudibranchia > Dorididae > Doris > Doris montereyensis. Next base: position 16,619 of record JAXRKP010002741.1, read on the forward strand.
GTTGTGCGATAGGAGTGGGTGAAAACTATAGCATTCGCCATTCTTCTTGAGCCTGTTGTATCTGTCATTACAACCAATCGTCGTTGACTTTGCGCCAAGAAAGCTTGCAACTTATTCATCACACTTATCTAACAACATCAGCAAGTACCTAGCTTTTAAAGTAGTCATGCACGTTAGGACTAATGCTAACAAATCTAGGAGTTGACATTACCCACCAGCCTGTGTACAACGCTCAACCATATTCATGGATAAACACACAATCACAAATATAGCATGAAATAAGTGGCTCGAAAATCATAACTGAATTTTTAAAAATAATCATTTATTTATTTAGATCTAGATTGATATATATATATATATATATATATATATAGATATATATATATATATATATATATATATATATATATATATATATATATATATATATATATATATATATATATATATAATTTTTTTAATGGTTCTTTGATCCATTATTTTTTTCATTATTTTTAGTTATTTATTTATTTATGTATTGCTTTATTCTTTACCTACGCCACTGACCCTAAATATTTCCAAATTTAACAGACTCACTTTTTCTTTTAAAACACGCGTAACTAACATAATATAATTCCCTTATATGCACGAAGCATTTACACTAAACCGACAAAGGTCACCTAGTTAGGGAGGCCGGGAATAATCAACAAAAATGCCTTTCACACGCAGCCTGGTGATATCTACATCGGCGTTACTGCAATAACGCCGATAACATGGTCATGTGAAAGACATGGAGAAGGCACTTTGCAATTTGGAAGATTTTCAACGCACTGGATGCCTGCTGGATTGTGTTTACCCAGACGAAGACAGAACATCCCTCTTCAATCTTCATTGATAACAATAGCACACAATAGCACACAAAATTACCAAGGAATTGAGATGTGTAGGCAGCGTTGTTACAAGTAGCGGAGGAGCTGACAAAGACATTACCAGAGGCCTAAACATAGCAGCAAGAAACGTTTTCAAACTACTTCACAATGTGTGGAAAACATTAGAATACAGTATTAAAACAAAGCTAAAAATTTAACACAGCTACAGGATCGGTATGCTGGAGAACGGTGGACAGAGACATGCGCAACTTATTCTCACTCCACACCAAATGCCGACGAAAAATCCTAAATATATTTTGGCCAAATAAAATTTCAAGCGAGACTCTTCGCCGAAAGTGCAAACTAGACCACATGAATGACATCCTTCTTAAGGGCAGATGGAGGTGGATAGGACATGTTCTAAGAAAAGAAGAAGTGAACAGCACAAATACCGCCCTACGTTTAACCCCAGTATGGAAAAAGAGACTTGTGAGATCAAATGCAATTTGGAGAAGAACAATAGAGAATGAGATAGGGGACTGGCGTGAAACCTGGAATTCCCTAAAGACGCTTGCTATAGAAAGAGATCTATAGAGATCTTTCATAGATGTCCTACATACCAACTTGCATAATGGCCAGTAATTAAGTAAGTAAGTAAGTAAGTAAATAAGTAAGAAAGTAAGTAAGTAAGTTCGTAAGTAAGTAAGTACGTAAGTAATTAAGTAAGTAAGACGGAGATGGTGGATACCACATGCATCAGCCTCCAGGCTGAAAACCACATAGAGCTCAGTTGAAAGTACAGCGGTCGAGAACACATTAAGCTCAAATTACATGGGTACTGAGGTTAACGCTCAAGACCCAGACTGGAAAACTGACTGACAAAATGTGGCACAGGTTGAACGTTTCAAGTAAACTGGTCAGTAGCCATATGGATACAGTGATTCGTATCCATACGCCAGATTTAACTTGGCCCGAGTAGATAGCTGACAGAAACGACTGGATTGATTAACGACAATCCGAGGGCCACGCCTGTGTCTTGATAGCTTTTGGAACTTTTCAATAGCAGGTCTACGGATGTGCCCTGATAGCGTTCCTAACTTTTGATTAGGCCAATGCCTATGTAGAGACCATTGGCTCTATCGTATTTTGCTTAGGAATCACAAAACGGCAATTGGCGTCATCAGCAATTGTTAGGTAGACTTTGTAACTCAGCTCGCAAAACGTTAAGCCAAGAAGATGAATAAATCAATTGACTGTTGATTATTTCGACCATCTGAAGAAGGTCACAGTCTTCAGAACGAACGAAAATTGAAGCACCATGTCTCCGAAAACAATTTATGACCAAAGTACTGGAGGAATATAGGATTTAACGGGTGTTCAACTTTTGTTTGCCCTGGTGACATAGCTTTCAGCTACAGGACACAGGCATTATGGAAAACACAAAGGCTGGCAGAAACAGCAAAAAGAACTCCCGACATGTAGTCAAGGACATTTGTTGTAACTTTAAATACAACAAACATTTCCATGTTTCTCATTCTTGGCATCCTCCTTAACTCGTCATCTAAAACCAAATTACTAAAAGTATCCACAAGGAATCAAAGACATCGAAATGATAAAATAGTACAAGAACAAGTGAAGGAGCCGTCTGTGTTTCTACAACGTTGCTTACATCCATGTGTGTTAGTATTGCATTAGTTTATATCTAAAAATGAATGATATGGAGAGTGGAAATATCTTTTATTTCAGCACTTCTTATCTAATGATTGCATTTATTTGTAGTAACGTCGATGTAGATATCACCAGGCTGCAAGTAACAACATTGATTAAATGTTAATTTTTTTTGTCATATCTCAAGTATATCTTTTAGACAATCAGAAAAAATATACAACCTATCTCGTTGAAAAACATCGTCTATCTATCTATCTATCTATCTATCTGTTTATCTATCTATCTATCTATCTATCTATCTATCTATCTATCTATCTATCTATCTATCTATCTATCTATCTATCTAACTATCTATTTATCCATATATCCATCCATTCATCTATTCATCCATCAATTCATCCATCCATCCATCCCTCCATCCATGTATCCATCCATCCATCTATCTATCTATCTATCTATCTATCTATCTATCTATCTATCTATCTATCTATCTATCTATCTATCTATCTATCTGTCTATTTATCTATCCATCTATCTATCTATCTATCTACCTATCTATCTATCTATCTATCTATCTATCTATCTATCTATCTGTCTATTTATCTATCCATCGGTCTATCTATCTATCTATCTATTTATCTATGAATCAAATGAGTTAAATTCAATTAAAATACTTTACTTCATCCCAGAGGAAAATGTCGTTTCCAGATGCGTAAAAACGACTATAAGTATAAGTAGATAAATCGTGTAAATCGACACAAGAATTAACGTTTTCATGGACACTTTGTTTTCTTCTTTTTTTAAGGAACAGTATTAGATAAAGATTCCATTGAAAATGTGTTACTTATCGTATTACACATTCGAAT
>JAXRKP010002741.1:25000-37635 GCA_037039925.1 Doris montereyensis
AAAAAGACAAGTTGAAAATATATGTATATGTCTGACATAATTGAGATACACAGGTTGTTAAAACGTTACAAGCTTATCTGGGTCCTTTGCCTTATTCATGTTTGTATTTAGAAATGCATGTTTTATTTCCTCTCCATTTATTTCAAAATATTCATCAACAGTTTTACTTTCCTTCAGTAACATCTTCGGATCCGTCATTTCCTTGCTAACGTCAGTCGTATTAAAACGGGAATACAAATTGTTCAAATCATTTAGGTCTAAATTTTCTGGAAGGGATGGCTTTCCTTTAGAATAGCTCGTCGTTACTTTAATGCCAGTCCATGTATCGTTTACATTACCATGTGTAAAATACTGCAAAATCGTGTTCTTATAATTTTCATTACTTTTTTTCTCAATTTCCTTACGAAGCCTTTTTTGTTTATTCTTCAGGACATCTTTGTCACCTTAAATAAATAAACATTTCTTTTCATGTATGCATTTTTAAAGATCTGTTGTGACTCAGGGTTTTGCGATAACATAACATTTCTGTGCTCTCCACAAGGTTATTGACACAAACATTAATATAATCAGTGACACAATCACTCAATTGGCCAACATTCTCGCAGCTACCCACAAACACACTTGAGTCAGTACAATTAAAGCATTCTTGCAGTTGATCCAACGCTCTCTCATTCAAAAGCTGTACACATTTCGGACTGGTTTGGTTTGTTTGATAACAGGTTGATACTTATGGAATAACAATCACATATTATGGTCGGGGGCAACCATTGGAGTATGTGAAGAACATTTAAACGAACGTTTCACATTACGGAAAGATAAATAAAAAATAAGACAACACAATAATAAACAATAAAAGAAGAAGAAAACGTCTTACCGTTGCATTGTCTGCCATCTTGGTCAAGTGTATAACCTGCGTTACAAGAACAAATGAAGGAGCCGTCTGTGTTTCTACAATTTTGCTGACATCCACTTGTGCCCATAGTGCATTCGTTGATTTCTAAAAAAAAACAAGTGTGGGGAGTGTGGTTAATATCTTTTTTAAGCCTTTAGCTAATCATAATTTGGTCTCTTTTTAATGATGACCTTTTATTGCAATCATGTCATTGCATATTTTACCAGGCAGCATGTAAATAAACATTGAATAAATTAAATGTTACATGATCTTTGTTACTTTACAAGCATTGAGAAAAATCAAAATATAATCAATCTGGCGGGAAAACAGTCATCTATTTATCTATCTATCTATCTATCTATCTATCTATCTATCTATCTATCTATCTATCTATCTATCTATCTATCTATCTATCTATCTATCTATCTATCTATTTATCTATCTATCTATCTATCTATCTATCTATCTATCTATCTATTTATCTATCTATCTATCTATCTATCTATCTATCTATCTATCTATCTATCTATCTATCTATGTAGCCTATCTATCTATATATCTATCTATTTATCTATCTATCTACCTATCTATCTACCTGTCTACATATCTCTCTATCTCTCTATCTAATTATCTATCTACCTATGTATCTATCTATCTATTTATCTACTATCTACCTATCTATCTATCTATCTACCTATCTATCTATCTATCTATCTATCTATCTACTTATCTATCTATCTATCTATCTATCTATCTATCTATCTATTTATTTATCTATCTATTTATCTATCCATCTATATATCTAGCTATGTATCTATCTATCTATTTTTTTTTTTATCTGTCTATCTAGCTGCCTTTCTATCTCTATCTATCTATCTATCTATCTATCTATCTATCTATCTATCTATCTATCTATCTATCTATCTATCTATCTATCTATCTATATTTCTATCTATCTATCTATCTATCTATCTATCTATCTATCTATTTATCTATCTATCTACCTATCTATCTGTCTGTATATACATTTATCTAACAATCTTTCTATATATCTATCTACTTATATATCTATTTGTCTACATATTTATCTATCTATATATCTATTTATTTATATCTGTATATCGATATATCTATCTATCTGTCTACGTATATGTCTATTTGTCTATCTATCTATCTATCTATCTATTTATCTATCTCTATCTATCTATCTGTCTATCTATCTATCTATCTATCTCTATCGATCTGTTTATCTATCTATTTGTCTATCTATGTAGCCATTTATCTATGTATTTATCTGTTTATCTATCTGTCTATCTATGTATCTATATATCGATATATTAATCTATATGTCCATCAATAAATCCTTCTATCTATCTATCACACTATATATTTATCTCTATATATCTACCTACATATCTACTATCTATCTATCTATCTATCTATCTATCTACTTATTCATCTATCTATTTATCTATCCATCTATATATCTATCTATGTATCTATCTATCTATTTTTTTATTTATCTGTCTATCTAGCTGCCTTTCTATCTCTCTATCTCTATCTATCTATCTATCTATCTATCTATCTATCTATCTATCTATCTATCTATCTATCTATCTATCTATCTATCTATATTTCTATCTATCTGTCTATCTATCTATCTATCTATCTATCTATCTATCTATCTATCTATCTATTTATCTATCTATCTACCTATCTATCTGTCTGTATATACATTTATCTAACAATCTTTCTATATATCTATCTACCTATATATCTATTTGTCTACATATTTATCTATCTATATATCTATGTATTTATATCTGTATATCGATATATCTATCTATCTGTCTACGTATATGTCTAATTGTCTATCTATCTATCTATCTATATCTATCTATTTATCTATCTCTCTATCTATCTGTCTATCTATCTATCTATCTATCTATCTATCTCTATCGATCTGTTTATCTATCTATTTGACTATCTATGTAGCCATTTATCTATGTATTTATCTGTTTATCTATCTGTCTATCTATGTATCTATATATCGATATATTAATCTATATGTCCATCAATAAATCCTTCTATCTATCTATCACACTATATATTTATCTCTATATATATCTACCTACATATCTATCTATCTATCTATCTGTAAATCTATCTGTCTATCTATCTATCTATCTATCTATCTATCTTTCTATCTATCTATCTATCTATATATGGACTTATCTATCTGTCTGTTTATAGGTGTATATGTCTGTCTATCTATCTAACTGTCTATATTTCTATGTATCTATCTATCTATCCGTCTACCAATACATCTATCCATCTATCTATCTATCTATCTATCGATCGATCTATGTGTCAGTACATCTATCTATTGAACTTTCTCTTTATCTATCTATTTATCTATGTGTCTATTTATTCATGTCTTTACCCCGACTTTTGTCTGTCTCTGTGCCTATCTGTATGTCTGTCTATCTATCTATCAATCTATGTTTCCCAATATTTGTATCTCTATCTATTATATTTATATATATATATATATATATATATATATATATATATATATATATATATATATATATATATATATATATAAACATATGTATATATAATATATATATATCCTTTTATCTGACTATCTATCTATATATCTACCTATTCATCCATCTATCGATGTTTTTTTAATCTATGGAACTATCTATACCTCTACCTATATATCTATTTTCATCTATTTATCTAATTAACTATCTATACATTCATCTGTATATCTGTCTGTCTATGTATCTATTATTTTCTATTTACCTATGTATCTATCTACATATATGTCAATATATCTGTCTATCTACCTATCTATTTATAGATACGTCTATCTATATATCTGTCTATCCTTCTATATATTTATCTCTCTGTCTGTCACGATATATTCCTATCTGTCTATATTTCTATCTCTCTGTCTATCTATTTATCTATCTATTTATCTATCTGTCTGTCTCTCTGTCTGTCTGTCCGTCTGTCTATGTATCTATCTATCTAACTATCTACCTATTTGTCTGTCTGTTTGTATATCTATGTATTAATTTATACATCTATATATATATTTATGATTCAAGTATGTAACTCAAAATACTTAAAATCATAAAGGATGAGTCTCATGTCTCCAACTCCCAAGTCCAGACATCCTTATTTGCATTGCTTTCTCCCTTTCGCCATGCATTGCTATATTTCGATCTGAGCAAAAAAACCATTGCCCTTTTTGTGTCCATCTATTATGACGTTCTTAACATAAAAAGAGTTACAGGCCTATGAGTGAATGAGAGAGATTTTGAATCATATTACATGATGTTAATTCAATCATCTGTTGTGGTGCATTATTGTGATCACATGTCAACAACCACACTGTATTTAGCTGTTTATGGACCAATAAAAATATATAATCTCATCTTATCTGATCCATCTATCTACGTATCTCTCTGTCTGGTTGTCTGTCTATCTATCTGTCTATCGTTTCATCTATCTGTCTGCATATCTGCCCATCTATGTATCTACATATCTATCTATCTATCTATCTATCTATCTATCTATCTATCTATCTATCTATCTATCCATCTGTCTGTCTGTCTATCTATCTATCTATCTATCTATCTATCTATCTATCTATCTATATATGTATCTATTTATTTATTTATCTATTTATCTATTTATATCTATCTATCTATCTATCTATCTATCTATCTATCTATCTATCTATCTATCTATCTATCTATCTATCTATCTGTCCGTCTATCTATCTATGTATATATCTATTCAACTGTATATCTATATATCTAGCCATTTATCTATGTACCTATATATCTATTTATCTATCTATTTTTTGATCAGTCTAACTGATCTGGCAGGTCATTTTAGCTAACTAAGTATGTATGTGTGAATGTATGTATTTGTATATGTGTGTATGTTTGTATGTATGTATATATGTATGTAAGTATGTATGTATGCTTGGTGTGTGTGTATTTGTGGACGTGTATGTATGTGTGTATGTATGTATGTATTATATATGAATGTATGCAGGTATGTATGTATATACGTATGTTAGCAAACACATATATGTAAATATGTATGCATGTATGTATGTATATATGTATGTATGTATGTTTTCAGGTATGTCTATATTTATGTATGTATGTATGTTTGTATGTTTGCGTGTGTGTATGTATGTGTGTATGTATGTATGCATGTATCTAAAATCGGTTGTGTAATGAATGTTGCTAATGATGATGGAAAGAAACGTTTTGACATTACTGCCTATATAAGTGTGTCTGCGAGTACCCATCCAGGTAATCACTACCTGTCATGTGATTCTTTGACACATACCTACCTAGACACGTCTGATCAGTATTAGAAAGGTGTACCCATTGCCACAACCACATGTGAAAGAACCAACAGTATTTACACACGGGCCATTACATCCATGTGTAGTTGTCATGCATTCGTCAATGTCTGGAACGGTAAGTGTTGAAAAGAACACATCATTATGCTTTTGGAAACATTAGCACAAGATAGTAATAATTGTTTTGATTTTTTCTTTCATTTGAAACATTCGTCGTTTGCCTCAATCTCTTGAAATGGACTTGAAACAGTGTCTCTTTGTCAAAATATCTTCAAATCTAACATGGATTCTGCAACATGTTTGTTTCTTTGTTTGCTCTGCAATTATTACAATGGAGACAGTGTTTATATTATTTTTGTTTGTATAAACATTGTAAGTCGGAAGAAATGAATACAGGAGTGGCATCCGGTACTTGTACTATGGTTATCCAAATATTTACTCCTACAATAGTATCGTTTCCGAAATGAAAATGATTTTTTTATTTGTAAACCCACACCAAAACACCTTCTCCAAATTCCCATACCCTCCCCACCCCGAAGAAACCAAAAAACTAAAAACATGAAATGAACTCCACACTCCAAGAACAAAACAAACTAATCCCCCAAAAAACCTAAAAGAAATTAGAACCAAAACTATTATTCAATCTGATATGAAATGGCCTATGACAAACGGCGGTGTTAAGAATAAACTTCCTGATCCAATCAGTCTATGACAACTTGCTCTTGTACATAATGTCTATATGTTCTTTCATTTTATTCTATGCATTAGGTCTCTGCTTCAATGATCATATTTTATTGCAATGACAAAGAATAACTGGGCAAGACACAATGAAGTAAAAGACGTATATTGATGTTGAAACAGTGTAGGGACAAAGGCAAAAGAAACACGAAGGAAATAAAATACAAATACAGTGGAACCTCTCTATGCAGGACTCTGTTATTTTAACGTCTCTCAATATCAACACCGCACTGTACTGTTAGGTTGACGAGCAACGGTTGACTATAACGCCTGATTTCACATATTCATAATAGATGTCTGATGTGTCTGGCTTATGTCCTCTTGAACTGGTACTTACAAAATCATGTACATATTATGTAATGTACAACGCGTGTAGTATTAACGTAGGGGTAGCAATTAATGTTTTGATGACACAGAGACCACATCATTTTCGATAACATGTGAGTATTGGAATAAATGATTATGGGAGAAATGGTCATGGTAATCGATGAAAAACTCCAGAAAAACTGTCCCGATTAGCAGGGACCTTTTCTTTAGAGAGGTAAAATATATAGAACACGATTCCCCGGGTTCCCGATCAGGAGAGGTTCCATTGTATGGGCCTAATTGAACCCATTAATCAATCCAGTCGTTTCTGTCAGCTATCTACTCCGGCCAAGTTAAATATGGCGTATGGATACGAATCACCGCATCCATATGGCTATTGACGGTTTACTTGAAACGTTGAGCCTGTGCCACATTTTATCAGACAGTTTTCCAGTTTGGTTCTTGAGCGTTAACATCAGTACAAACTTCATCGTCGTGTAATTTGAGCTGAATTGGTTTTTGACCGCTGTACTTTCAACTGAGCTCCATGTGGTTCTCAGCCTGGAGGCTGGTGCATGTCTGTATCCACCGTCTCCGTCTTACTTATTACATAATTACTACTTTACTTACTTACTTAGAGACTTACTTAGTTACTTACTTACTTACTTACTTACTTACTTACTTAGTTACTTACTTACTTACTTACTTACTTACTTACTTACTTACTTAGTTACTTACTTAGTTACTTACTTGCTCACTTACTTACTTACTTTTATAGAATGACTTACTTAGTTACTTAGTTACTTACTGACTTACTTAGTTACTTACTTATTTACTTACTTACTTTTGTTACTTATTTACTTACTGACTTACTTAGTTACTTTGACTTACTTAGTTACTTACTTACTTACTTACTTACTTACTTATAAAAAACTGACTTACTTACTTACTGACTTACTTAGTTACTTACTTACTTACTTACTTAGTTACTTTACTTACTTACTTATTTACTTGTTTAATTACTTACTGCCCATTGTGCCAGTTTGCATGTAGGGCAGGAATGAAAGATCTCTATCTATCTCTTTCCATAGTAAGCGTCTTTAGCGAATTCCAAGGTTCACGCCAGTCTCCTATCTCGTTCTCTATTGTTCTTCTCCAAATTGCTTTTGGCATGCCAAGTCCCCTTTTCCCTTCTAGGGTCCAATGCAGGGAAATATTTGTGATGTTCCTTCTTTGTTTCCTACAACATGTACTATCCACCTCCGTTTGCCATAAGAAGGATGTCTTGCATTGGGTTTATTTCGCATTTTCGGGGAAGAAGTCTCGTTGAAATTTTGTTTGGCTAAAATATACTTAGGATTTTTCGTCAGCATTTGGTGTGTAGTGAGGATAAGTTGTTCATGTCTCTGTCCGTCATTCTCCAGCATACCGATGCCTGTAGTTGATAGGACACAGCTGTGGTAGATTTTTAGTTTTGTTTTAATATTGTATTCTAGTGTTTTCCATACATTGTGAAATAGTTTGAAGAAGTTTCTTGCTGCTTTTTTCAAGGCGTCTGGTAATGTTTTTGTCAGCTCCTCCGCTACTTGTAACAACGCTGTCTACACATGTCAATTCCTTGGTAATTTGTTTTTTTGTGCTATTGTGTGCTATTGTTATCAATGAAGATTGAAGAGGGATGTTCTGTCTTCGTCTGGGTAAACACAATCCAGCAGGCATCCAGTGCGTTGAAATCTTCCAAATTACAAAGTGCCTTCTCCATGTCTTTCACATGGCCATGTTATCGGCGTGTATGGCTTCTCTAGGCATTTGCTTTCTTATTCAATGATTACATTTTTTATTGCAGTAACGCCGATAGTAGATATCACCAGGCTGCGTGTGAAAAACATATTTGTTGATTATTCCCCGGCCTCCCTAACTAGGTGACCTTTGTCGGTTTAGCATAAATGCTTCGTGCATATAAGGGAATGATATTATGTTAGTTAGGCGTGTTTTAAAAGAAAAAAGTGAGTCTGTTAAATTCTTAAAACTTTAAGGTGTAGGTAAAAAATAAATCAATCAATAAATAAGTAAAAGAATTTAAAACTAATAATAGGGATAAAAACAAATGAATAAAAAACCCATTCACACAACTCTTGGCCTATTAACATTGGGTGTGAATCTTGGGGCCATTGCCACGATATCAGTTTTTCGATGAGACTAATATCAGTTGTGAATCTTTTGATTAATCTATCCAATTTGGTTTTGTCCCCTTTGTCAATGTTTCCTCCTCAACAAGTGATACAAAAAGATAAAATACTCTCTATAACTGATTTATAAGAAAAGAGTTATTAATACTTTATCTACATTGAACTGACTCAGTTTGCTAACAAAATATAAGCGTTTGTTCGCTTTAGCTTTTATGATATTTACATGATCTTTTCAGTAGAGTTTATCATCGAGGGTAACTCCGAGATATTTGTAGTTAGAAACTTGTTCGACAGTTTGATTTTGTTATCGCTAGGGCAAAATTACATTATCTTTCTTTCTGAAATCAAGTATTATTTCCCTCGTCTATTTAAAATTTAAATGGAGACGATTCGCATCACACCACTAGACACACTTTAAAACTTCTGATCTGTAGACAATTTCGTTGTTATTAGTTATTAAGCCCACGAGCAAATTTTAAAAGTGGCAATCATTTGTCTATAGTGTGAATAAGACAGGCGAGATGTCACAGCCTTGGTGCACCAGTGTTTGTAATTAAGTAGTTTGAGGAATGACCCTTTACAAAGACAAATTGTGATCTATCTTTGAAAAACTCTAAAATGTGGTTGAATGATATTGAAAGAAGAAAAAAACCAACAAACAAGATTCCACCATAATTGTCAGTCCGTCTAAATGTTTATAGGCAGTTTGAAAAAACAAGGAGGGCATCCTCGACGCTACGTTTTTGACTGATAGGCAAATTGGAAAGGGTCAACAAAAGCTAATATTTGAATATTCAGATGGTTTAGAATAATTCTTTCAAAACATTTCATGATACTTGATGTCAAAGCAACATGTCTTAAATGATTAAACGAAGTAACACTGTTTTTCTTGGCTACAGGAATAATTTTTGAAGTTTTGAGAAATGTTGGGGATTGAGGAGGCTAAAAAAGACAAGTTGAAAATATATGTATATGTCTGACATAATTGAGATGCACAGGTTGTTAAAACGTTACAAGCTTATCTGGGTCCTTTGCCTTATTCATGTTTGTATTTAGAAATGCATGTTTTATTTCCTCTCCATTTATTTCAAAATATTCATCAACAGTTTTACTTTCCTTCAGTAACATCTTCGGATCCGTCATTTCCTTGCTAACGTCAGTCGTATTAAAACGGGAATACAAATTGTTCAAATCATTTAGGTCTAAATTTTCTGGAAGGATGGCTTTCCTTTAGAATAGCTCGTCGTTACTTTAATGCCAGTCCATGTATCGTTTACATTACCATGTGTAAAATACTGCAAAATCGTGTTCTTATAGTTTTCATTACTTTTCTCAATTTCCTTACGAAGCCTTTTTTGTTTATTCTTCAGGACATCTTTGTCACCTTTAAATAAATAAACATTTCTTTTCATGTATGCATTTTTAAAGATCTGTTGTGACTCAGGGTTTTGCGATAACATAACATTTCTGTGCTCTCCACAAGGGTATTGACACAAACATTAATATAATCAGTGACACAATCATTCAATTCGCCAACATTCTCGCAGCTATCCACAAACACACTTGAGTCAGTACAATTAAAACATTCTTGCAGTTGATCCAACGCTCTCTCATTCAAAAGCTGTACGCATTTCGGACTGGTTTGGTTTGTTTGATAACAGGTCGATACTTATGGAATAACAATCACATATTATGGTCGGGGCAACCATTGGAGTATGTGGAAGAACATTTAAACGAACGTTTCACATTACGGAAAGATAAATAAAAAATAAGACAACACAATAATAAACAATAAAAGAAGAAGAAAACGTCTTACCGTTGCATTGTCTGCCATCTTGGTCAAGTGTATAACCTGCGTTACAAGAACAAATGGAAGGAGCCGTCTGTGTTTCTACAATTTTGCTGACATCCACTTGTGCCCATAGTGCATTCGTTGATTTCTAAAAAAAAACAAGTGTGGAGTGTGGTTAATATCTTTTTTAAGCCTTTAGCTAATCATAATTTGGTCTCTTTTTAATGATGACTTTTTATTGCAATCATGTCATTGCATATTTTACCAGGCAGCGTGTAAATAAACATTGAATAAATTAAATGTTACATGATCTCAAAAGGCTTTACAAGCATTGAGAAAAATCAAAATATAATCAATCTGGTGGGAAAACAGTCAACTATTTATCTATCTATCTATCTATCTATCTATCTATCTATTTATCTATTCTATCTATCTATCTATCTAACTATCTATCATCTATCTATTATCTATCTATCTATCTATCTATCTATCTATCTATCTATCTATCTATATATCACCTCTATCTATATATCATATATCTATATATCTATCTATCTATCTACCTATCTACCTATCTATCTATCTATCTATCTATACTACCTATCTACCTATCTATCTATTTACTATCTACCTATATATCTATCTATCTATCTACCTATCTATTTCTTATCTATCTATCTATCTATCTATCTATCTATCTATCTATCTATCTATCTATCTATCTATCTATCTATCTATCTATCTATCTATCTATCTATCTATGTATCTATCTATCTATCTATCTATCGGTTTATCTATCTATCTATCTATCTATCTATCTATATATCTATCTATCTATCTATCTATCTATCTGTTTATCTATCTATCTATCTATCTATCTATCTATCTATCTATCTATCTATCCTAACTATCTATTTATCCATATATCCATCCATCCATCTATTCATCCATCAATTCATCCATCCATCCATCTCCATCCATGTATCCATGTATCCATCCATCTATCTATCTATCTATCTATCTATCTATCTATCTATCTATCTATCTATCTATCTATCTATCTATCTATCTATCTATCTATCTATCTATCTATCTATCTATCTATCTATCTATCTATCTATCTATCTATCTATCTGTCTATTTATCTATCCATTGGTCTATCTATCAATCTATCTATTTATCTATGAATCAAATGAGTTAAATTCAATTAAAATACTTTACTTCATCCCAGAGGAAAATGTCGTTTCCAGATGCGTAAAAACGACTATAAGTATAAGTAGATAAATCATGTAAATCGACACAAGAATTAACGTTTTCATGGACACTTTGTTTTCTTCTTTTTTTTTTAAGGAACAGTATTAGATAAAGATTCCATTGAAAATGTGTTACTATCGTATTACATTCGAATATAAATAATAATTATGATAAAATAAAACATTTTTCGTCATCAAATTATCGCTAGAATTTTCATTCACTTAAACTTTATAATTTGTATTATTTAAAAATCTTATGCCTGTCGGTAAAAAGGAATTAAGATGTCTTTCAGTTTAAGTTTTAATAGAGTTTAATCTATTAAGACTAAAGCTATTCTGTCGTGTCTTTTTTATAATCTTTATTTAACTATATTTGTAGCTAAAGTGTGTTTAATGTCATCTTTATCAATAATATTTTCTTTAAAATATTTCTAATAAAAGTTCATCGATGAGACTAACATCCTTTGTGAATCTAGCTGCCGTTTTGATTAATCTATCCAATCTCATTTTGTCCCTTTTCTGAATGTTTCCCATCTCAACAAGTGATACAAAAGGATAAATACTCTCTATAACTGATCTATAAAAAAAATGTTATTAATACTTTATCTACATTGAACTGATTCAGTTTCCTAACAAAGTATAATTACTTGTTCGCTTTACCTTTATGATATTTGCATGATCTTTCCAGTTGAGTTTATCGTCAATGGTAACTCTGAGATATTTGTAATTAGAAATTGGGACGATAGTTTGACTTTTATCTCTATGGGCGAAATTACACTATCTTTCCTTCTGAAATCAATTATCATTTCCTTCGTCTATTTAAAATTTAAATGGAGACGGTTCGCATCACACCATTAGACACACTTTAAAACTTCTGATCTGTAGACAATTTCGTTGTTATTAGTTATTAAGCCCCCGTGCAAATTTTAAAAGTGGCAATCATTTGTCTATAGTGTGAATAAGACAGGCGAGATGTCACAGCCTTGAGGTGCACCAGTGTTTGTAATTAAGTAGTTTGAGGAATGACCCTTTAAAAAAGACAAATTGTGATCTATCTTTGAAAAAC
>JAXRKP010002742.1:0-37589 GCA_037039925.1 Doris montereyensis
GATAGACGTGGTTTTAATAAGAACTCTTTTTTTAAAAAATGATTAAATATCAAATCTCATCAACGCATTCTTATTGGTAGAAAATAAAAAAACAAAACAAAAAAAACAGTAGGAAGCCTAACACCATGCAATCAAAAATCATTTTAACAGCCAAACTACAACAAGCAAGAGATACCACAACTCTCTGTCTTTCTCTCTCTCTATAATTCAAATGCAAATCATCGAAAATGAAGAAAGAAGATTGACTATAAGAAAATGTTCTGTGCATTAAACTGCATTTCATTTATATTGGAGCACAGCTAATTAGTCAACACTCCCCCAAAGAGTGGACTCAGTAGTCGAGTGGTTAAGCTGCTGGTCCAGGGTCATGAGGTCCCCGGACGGTGGTGAATCCTAGTGAGCTAGGTCTGACATTATATTCCTTGGGAAAGACACTTAAAATGCATTGTCCCCACTCGACCCTGGGTGGTGTAAATGGGTACAAGCAGAAGCTTGAGAGTAAAAACGCTCCCACGCAGGAACTGATTTTCATCACCCGCTTCACTTCAAACTATAGAAACCGGGATAAACTCCGGCTCTATGGGGGGGGGGGGGGATGGCCTTGAAGGAACTTTACTACTCACCCAAAGAGATACCAATCATATCCCAAGGTTAGGTACAGAAGCTCCGCCGCACTCAAGGTCTGGTGCAACAACCCGTCGGCCCACAAGGAAATTCTCAACAGAGATACAAACAGAGGGGTTCGATCCCAGCCAGAGATGCAGTGAATAAGAATACCGGAAGAGCCTGGGCGGGAAGGAAAAGGAAATTGGGCTGTCATTTTAGAGCAGCACTCAAAACCAAATTGAATTTCTTACATCTGAGGACTTATCGAAGAAGACCATTTGATAAAGCTCGGTTTCTTGTTTTTTGTTGTTTTAATAAACTTGATATTGAAATCATCTAAATAGGAGCAATGTTTGTTTTTTGTTGTTGTGATAAAGTTGATATCAAAATAATCTAAATAGGAGCAATGTTTGTTTTTTTGTTGTTGTGATAAAGTTGATATCAAAATAATCTAAATAGGAGCAATATTAGTTAAGGAAGTTATGGCCGTTTAAAATAAGTGAAAAAACGGGTGAAAACGTTGAATCACGATTTCGGATTCAGAACCCTGTTTTTGGACTCCGCCGTTGTGTTCCTTGGGAAAGACGCATAACACGCATTTCCCCGCTCGACCCAGGTGTATAATGGGTACAAGCAGCACTAGCTTGGGAGTAAAAAACCTGCATCAGACTAGCATCCCGGCCAGGAGGAAATTATTGTCACCTGTTCTGCTTCACGCTATAGAAACTGGGATAAGCTCCAGCTTTATGGGCCTTAATGGCCTTGAAGAAACTTTACTTTACCCCCTCTTCATACCTGCATTGTGAGATAACCTATGAAGTCAGACCCCTGAAAATCGACGGAGGTTATGATCATTGGTAAAGACGTTACTAGGTCCATTTTGTTTGAACTTTTCACGCCTTTCCTTCTTTATATATATAGTCTTTTATCCAACACTCTGACTTTACTGGTATCACATTTTTTCTTTCTTTCTTTATCAGTTCCCCTTCTACCTTCCGGTGTATGGGTTTTAGATGCCCGAAATGATCTTTCTCAAAGCTGCCCTGTCCTGACATTTTCTGTGCCCTTCCCTGAAAGTTAAATTTTTTGCTTTAATGCCTCTCTCTTATCTTCTTCCCACCTTCTCCGAGGTCTACATCGCATTGCATGAGAAGGAATTATTGTTACACATCAGGTGTTATTTACATTGCATGAGAAGTTTATGATTGTTACAAAACTATACAAAAAAGTTTAAAAAATAGTTTATTGTATACAAATAAAGATTATTTTAAAAGTATACAAAATTATCAGGTGTTATTTACTATAGCTTATGATGTACATCCAAAAGTATACAAATAAAAGTTTAAAATTATTTTTTTTTATCAAATATTCAAATTTTCAAGGAAAGAAAATGAAACAGAGGACCGGAAAACCTTTGAAAAGGAAATGGTCTTACCTTTAATTATGTAATTTAACAACAGCTTGAAATAATTTTTGTAAGTTTTGTAAGGCTCCAGTCCTGAAAAGAAGATTTAAAAAAAAATAAGAGAGACAATCTTTAACTGAAATTCACCCTATTCAACGTATTATGCAATGACCTCAGAGGTGAATTAAAGATAAGATAATTTATTGATCTCATATGAGAAAATTGACTTAAGTCATACTCAATTTCAATGTTAAAGTTTCAAACAATTTTCTATGTAAACATCAAATATATCAAATAACTAGAAACGACACACAAAGGGGAGTGGGTGAGAGGAGTGAAAAATCGACAAAATCGACTCTGGTCGTAGACAGTTGTGCTATCAACGTTACAAGCAAAATTTCCCCATTCAGACATTCTATCTCACACAACAAAGAAAGAGACGTGTAAATTAATACAGGTAAAGTAATACAGGTAAAGTAATACAGGTAAAGTAATACAGGTAAAGTAATACAGGTGTGTACCACACCAGGAAAATTGTCACCGTCTGTGCTTAGTTTGCAGTAGTCTTGTTGCATTGGGAATTAGTTAATTTTTATATGATCTTTCTTTGTTCTTTTAGACAAGAATCTGTTGATGCTTAAATTCTTGGTCCAATGAATTAAGGAGACAATATAGCAGCAAGATAAATGATGTACGAAAGAGTGAAAATACAGGAAGTTAAACCTACCAGCAGCGCCCACCTTCCATCCTGATTTGATTTGATTTACCCACATCCACAACTAAAGTGATCTCAGGTTTTTTTGGTAGGAGTTTTAATTTTGCCCGGACTGCCCTGTGCACACAATGTGTTGCGATCTGCATACGGGACCTCCTATTTATTATCCGTCTCCGATGGGACTAGGTGTCGATCCACCTACCTGGACCAGAGGGGTAGATCTTGCTCATAAGAACTTGAGAACAGTTTTCAACCGTTGGCCAGGCATGAACCCACTACCTCTTGATTGAGAAGCCGGCACCTTGCCTCTGGACTACTAAATACACCCCCACCCCCTCCATCCATATCTCTGAGTGAGCAGGCAGAAGGAGCAAAATGTACTGTAACATCGGAATGACTGACATGGAGTAACTTTCATTGACGTAACTACACAGCCGGGTAGCTCAGTCGGATTTCACCATATGCAAATATCTCAGGAGTGTGAAATAAGAGGGATGAACAGGCCCTACCAGTAACTCCTGCTAACCACCCACAATACCATGGTGACTCACAGCATATTGGACATACGTACAATATTATGATTATGAGATTTTTAGTTTTTTATTCGATTTGATTTACTAAAGTTATCTCAGGGTTTTTGGTACGGAATCTTAAGTGTTGTTATCTGTACACAGGACCTCCTTTTAATCGTCCGTCTCCGATGGGACTAGTTGTCAATCCACCTATCTGGACCAGGGGTAGTTTTACCCGAAAAACTCGAGAACAATTTTCAACCGTTGGCGGGGCTCGAACCTACTACCTTTTGGTTGAGGCGTCGACACCTTGCCTCTAGAACAGTGAGTCCCCATGATTATGAGATGGTAGCATAATCCCACCCCCCCCCCTCTTTATTCCATATCTCCCCTAGGCCCTCCTCTCTGCTCCCGTTCAAATACCAGTGCACGACAACTTACCTTGTATTTTGACCAGTCAATGTTCAGTTCGGACACCATGGAACCGCTTAGGAAGATCTAAGGCTGAGTCATTAAGGGCCTTGAGGAGGAGGAGGACGAGGAGAGGAGAAGGGGAAAGGGGAGGGGGAGGGGGAGGAGGAAGAGAAAGAGGTCATGAAAATATGAATAAAAACCAACATAAATCAGAGTTGATCTTTCTTAGGGCACTTCATTGCATCCATGTTTTTGTTTGCCTTGTTTTTTTGCCATTGTTATGTAGATAACATTATTTTTTTAAAAAAGAGTATAGTAAGTTCATTCAAGGCCCTAGCGGCTCATCGTGTCGGAGCGTGTCCCGGTTTCTAAAGCGTGAAGTGGAACCGGTGATAATAACCACTTCCTGGACTGGACATTTCATGCTATAGAAACCAGGATAAATATTAGCAGTAATAATAGTAATAATAATGATAATGATAACAATAATAGAACATTTTTATAGCGCCTTTGCCAAAACCTCAAAGCACTTTACAATAAAATTTGAAATATTCTAAAAAGATACATTTAAATTTCAATTTTCGCATTTATAAAATACTCACTAATAAAACAATTTTAAAATTGGGCATCATACACGCTTCAATACAATCATTTACAGAAGGTATTTCCTAAAAACGTTGTGTTTTTAGTAATTTTAAAAAAAAAGATTTCAAGACTGGTTGCAAACCTCACAGATGGAGGTAAAGCATTCTATATTTATGGTCCAATTTTGTCAAAACTTATATTTATCTCTAAAAGGTTTCAAGTTCAAGTAAGATTTTGGAATTGTTAACAGCTTTTAAATAAGGTCTGGCTCCATGGGCTGTGATGGCTTCAAGGAACTCTTACTTTTCTCCAGTCATACTTTATACTATCACTACAAGCTTGATTTCATTACAAGACAGACTTACTTGTCTCCAGTCTATACTTTATACTATCTTTTTCTGACTACAAGACAGACTTACTTGTTCCAGTCTATACTTTATACTATTACAAGACAGACTTACTTGTCTCCAGTCTATACTTTATACTATCACTACAAAAGTCTATACTTTATACTATCACTACAAGCTTGATTTTCACTATAAGCCAGACTTACTTGTCTCCAGTCTATACTTTATACTATCACTACAAGCTTGATTTCATTACAAGACAGACTTACTTGTCTCCAGTCTATACTTTATACTATCACCACAAGCTTAATTTCATTACAAGCCAGACTTACTTGTCTCCAGTCTATACTTTATACTATCACTACAAGCTTGATTTCACTATAAGACAGACTTACTTCTCTCCAGTCTATACTTTATACTATCACTACAAGCTTGATTTCATTACAAGACAGACTTACTTGTCTCCAGTCTATACTTTATACTATCACTACAAGCTTGATTTCATTACAAGACAGATTTTCACTATATAAGCCAGACTTACTTGTCTCCAGTCTATACTTTATACTATCACTACAAGCTTGATTTCATTACAAGACAGACTTACTTGAAGTTTGATTTATACTATCACTACAGGTTTGATTTCATTATTACTTGTCTCCAGTCTATACTTTATACTATCATTACAAGCTTGATTTCATTACAAGACAGACTTACTTGTCTCCAGTCTATACTTTATACTATCATTACAAGTTTGATTTCATTATAAGACAGACTTACTTGTCTCCAGTCTATACTTTATACTATCACTACAAGCTTGATTTCATTATAAGACAGACTTACTTGTCTCCAGTCTATACTTTATACTATCACTAAAAGCTTGATTTCATTACAAGACAGACTTACTTGTCTCCAGTCTATACTTTATACTATCACTACAAGCTTGATTTCATTACAAGACAGACTTACTTGTCTCCAGTCTATACTTTATACTATCACTACAAGCTTGATTTCATTACAAGACAGACTTACTTGTCTCCAGTCTATACTTTATACTATACTATCACTACAAGCTTGATTTCTACAAGACAGACTTACTTCTCTCCAGTCTATACTTTATACTATCACTACAAGCTTGATTTCATTACAAGACAGACTTACTTGTCTCCAGTCTATACTTTATACTACCACTACAAACTTGATTTCATTACAAGACAGACTTACTTGTCTCCAGTCATACTTTATACTACCACACTACAAACTTGATTTCATTACATGACAGCTTACTTCTCTCCAGTACTAACTACCAACCACAGAAAGGCTCTCTTCTCCAGTGTATACTTTAAGAACTCACCACCTGCAAGAGATAAGATTACTTGAATTATGTCACGTTTAAATCCACAAAAAATTAATTCACGAAGAAAGAATTCATCTCTGAGAAGAAAGTTCATCTCTCTGTCTCTCTCTATGTCTCTCTCTCTAATGATCTCTCTCGTCTCTCTCACTCTGTCTGAAAATCTCTGTGAATCTCTCTCTGTGTCCATCTCTCTCTCCTCTCTCTCTCTAAAGAAAAAGTTTTTCTCATCAGTGTACATCTCCTCTCTCTCTCTCTCTCTCTCTCTCTCTCTCTCTCTCTCTCTCTCTCTCTCTCTCTCTCTCTCTCTCTCTCTCTCAGAAATGGATCTTAATGATTTCTCTCCCTCTCTCTCTCTCTCTCTCTCCCTCTCCCTCTCCTCTCTCTCTCTCTCTCTCTCTCTCTCTCTCTCTCTCTCTCTCTCTCTCTCTCTCTCTCTCTCTCTCTCTCTCTCTCTCTCTCTATCTGTCTGCTCTCTCTCTCAACCAATTATTCAACTGATAATGAGTGAATAAATAAGGAATATCTCCTATTACACTAACAGGGATAAAGGTAAAAAAAAAAGAAAAAGTTGCATGAGTGTACAGTCAACCTGGACATGAAGCACGCAGTCAATTCATCCTCTCACGACCTGCTGCAGTAAACATAAAACGGGTAATGATTTCCATCAACTTGATGCGTCAATATGAATTCAATTCAATTAAAATTATATCGCCCTCATAAAGACATATCATCTTTGTACACATCAATGTACAATTTTATTTTATTTTATTTACCCACATCCACAACTAAAGTGATCTCGGTGGTTTTGGTAGGATTTTTATTTTTACCAGATTGCCCTGTAAACAGCCAAGAGATCTTTAATGTGCACAGAGCGTTGTGATCTGCACATGGGGACCTCCTTTTCATCGCCCGTCTCCAATGGGACTAGGTGTCGATCCACCTACCTGGACCAGGGGGAAGATTTTGTTAAAAAAAACTCAAGAAAATGTTTCAACTGTCGGCGGGGCTTGAACCCCTACTTTTTGGTTCAGAGGCAGACACCGTGCCTCTGAACTGCCTAGTTCCCATCAAAGTATAAGAATACACATTACTTGTACACTTGAATTAAGCTATAACATTTCTATAATTATGAATAGATCTACCACAGCTTAATTTTGTGAATTTATACACATGTGCATTTGTTAATATGAATACGCATACGTGTAAAACCATGTCAATATCTTTGTTTGTTTCATTGCAATTTACCCTGTACTGTCCACCACATGCAGTGATCTCAGGGTGATTTCAGAGGAAACAGCAAGAAACGCCAACCACCCACCGTTAATATCAGTTCCATTTCTGTTTTTGTCTTTTAACACATGCATAACGAGTGTATTAACTTTTTGTCTGACTGCATGGGGAGGCAATAATAGAGAGGGTGAGAAGGAAAAAAACCAGCAGAGCTTTAATCCTTTTCCGGCGTGTCCCGTATATTTACCTGCTGCTGTTCATTCTAAGCACATCTACGCTAATGGTGGGTCCTGTATATTTACCTGCTGCTATTCACTCTAAGCACATCTACGCTAATGGCGGGTCCCGTACATTTACCTGCTGCTGTTCACTTCACATCGCCGGTCCCGTTTATTTACCAGCTAGTTCACAAAACGTTAATGGTGGGTCCCGTTTAACTGCCCTGCAGTGCTAATGGTGGGTCCCGGAGGGTTTTGGGAATGCCTCTATTTTGACCAAATTATATAATCAAAGCATTAGTGGCGGGTACGCTGATCAAGACGGGTTTTGGGAATGCTCTATTTTGACCAAAATTATATAAAGGGATGCATGCCAAACCGAGAAAGTCTTTTCTTCTAAAGGGATGAAAGCGATAGTTTTTCCGAGTCTAACACGCACTTGATATATTTCTTATAAAGAGATACAAAAACACAGAGAAGCTCTATCTCAAATGCAAGCTGTGGACCTCTGCAAAGTGGACAAAACCAAAGACTCTGACTGACAACTTCTGGACAGATGTCAATTGCTTTAGTAACAAGCTCCACCCACAAGTAAGAAATAGTGATTGATACAAATAAAAGATGTCAGTGGCCAATCACATTGCACATCTATGGTCTGCCTGAATGAAGGGCGTGACCTTCAGTCAATAGAAAGAAACCATGTTCAGGGTTGACCAATCAGGGGAGCATTGTGTTGATATTGTCAAATGTCACATATTTCAAAATATATCTCTATCTCTTGTTCACATAAGAATGAAGAGATTGGAGTGTTAAAAATACAAGGGAAAGTTGAAGCTTTCATCTGAGTTCAGTGACCAGCAACAAAGGGACTTTGATCTCAAACAGATCATTTCACATTGTCATGATGACATGGTATCTGGACAAGAGGAAGGGCGGCTATTTGAAGTGTATAGACATTAGAAACTACAAGGCTATATTCTCGCTGTATAGAAAGGACTAAAGAGGAAAATTTACATCCAGAAGCGAGGGGGAAGAGGTGAAAACCACTGGATTGCGTAAGGGTGGAGGCTGAGAAAAGAGGATTAGGAAGGCTGAAGATGCTATGGAGAGAGAACAATGAGACACTTGTGAAAGCAACAAACTGGGAGGGCCTGTTTTTTCATTATGGGAATGTGTTACCTATACACACTGGACTGGCTCAGAAAGGGATTAAAGAGGACAAGTAATAATACATCCTATTAGTATCATTGCTCCATCATTTTGTTTAGATGAGGAAAATGATTCCTTTAGAAATAACAATAAATGTTGATTGAAACACCACTAGATAGATTTGGGAAGAATGGGAAGTAGCCACATGCAAACCCCTCCCTCTGTATGTTACTCTCTTCTTCATCTCCTCTTTCTCTCACACACTCTCTCTCTTTTTTTTTTTCCTCCTTTCATCCATCTTTTTATCTCCTTGTTTTCTTTATGTCTCCTTTCCTCTTCTCTCTCCCTTTCTATCCACCCTCCTGTCTCTGAGTTGATTTCTGTTTGTCTTTTCCTTTTGTGTATTGTTATGAGGTTTGCTCTGTTGATGGGAACAGCCAATGGCTTTATTATACAGAACAATGACCAACTGAAGGTTTTCTAATCTATTAGTATTGATATTCCTCTTCATTAGCACAAGGGAGCAATAAAATTTGTAATAGATGTGATAGCAAAACTATAGGATAAAAACAATAACAATAATCAAAGATAGTGAAAGCAGCCTCTGGGAAGCGATGGATATTTTTAAAGGGGAAAAGATTTTCTAAAAATGTTAGGACAAGTAACTGTTTCTTTTGATGCTGTATTTCTAAAAAGAATCTAACTCAAAATCGACTAAAATGATGAGTCTCTGTCCTCAACTCCCAAATCAAGCCATAGTAGGAGTCTTTTACATAAGAAAACACACGTGCAACTAAAGGGAGGTGACACCATTCTACAAGAGTGGGGAGGCCCATCGAATGAAAGAGAGTTTAAATTATATCATATTATATTTGATTTCGCTGTGGTCAACAAACACTTTGTTTGTTTGATTTGATTTACCCACATCCACAACTAAGGTGGTCTCGGGGTTTTCGGTAGGATTTTAATTTTTGCCTGTACTGCCCTGTAAACAGCCAAGGGATCTTTCACGTGCACAGAGTGTTGTGATCTGCACCTCCTTTTAATCGTCTGTCTCGATCGGACTAGGTGTCGATCCACCTACCTGGACCAGGGAGGTAGATTTTGCTCGAAAAAACATGAGACCGTTTGCGGGCTCAAAATTCGAACCCACTACCTCTTTGTTGAGAGGCCGACACCTTGCCTCTGGACTGCCGAGTCCCCCTCAACAAACACAATGTAATTTCCTGTTAGAGGATCAATGAAGGATATCTCATCATATTTACCTGGATATGGCATTCCGAGAATGGTGAAATCCGAGTACCTGCTCTCTTTATCAACCTTTTCAGACGACGTAACTCTAAGCGATGAAGAAAGCAAAAATCAATATGAAAGAAAGGGGGACACGTTAGTATGGCAATCTTCTTTTCTTTTTTTTTTTTTTTTTAACACAAGTAAAACACTTTGACCTAAGCACATTCACTGATGTCATTCGATCAGAGGTAACTTTTTTATTATTTGATTTTACCCACACTCACAACTAAGGTGAACCCAGGTGGGGGGTGGGGGTGGGTAGATTTTAACATTTTATCCTCGACTGCCTTGTTAACAGCCAAGAGATCTTCTGAAAACAGGAACTCCTTTATATTGTCTGTCTACGATGGGACGAGGTGTTGATACACTTACCTGAACCAGGGAGGAGGGGGCTTAACTCGTACAGAATGGAGAAAATTTCTCAACCTGTTGATCTTGAACCCATAACCTTTTGATTCAGAGGCTGACACCTTGCCTCTGGACCACAAAGTCCCTAAACAAAATCCCCAAACAAAGTCCCTAAACAAAGTCCCCACACAAAGTCCCTACACAGAATCCCTACACAAAGTCCCTGCACAAGAGATAGCAACAATCTAAAAAATAGAGCGGGGTAGAGCAGAAATAAAATAAAATGTAGTATTTGCCCATCAGAGATGTGACTAGTAGCAGCAGCAGCAGTGGCAGTAATAGTAGTAGTAGTAGTAGTAGTAGTAGTAGTAGTAATAGTAGTAGTAGTAGCAGTAGTAGCAGCAGTAGTAGTAGTAGTAGTAATAGTAGTAGTAGTAGTAGTAGTAGTAGTAGTAGCAGTAGTAAGCAGTAGTAGCAACAGCAGCAGTAGTAGCAGCAGTAGTAATAGCAGCAGTAGTAGTAGTAGTAGCAGCAGCAGTAGTAGTAGCAGCAGCAGTAGTAGTAGTAGTAGCAGTAGTAGTAGTAGTAGCAGTAGTAGTAACAGTAGTAGTAGTAGTAGTAGTAGTAACAGTAGTAGTAGTAATAGCAGTAATAGTAGTAGTAGTAGTAGTAGTAGTAATAGCAGTAGCAGTAGCAGCAGTAGCATAGTAACAGCAGTAGTACAGTAGTAGTAGTAGTAGTAGTAGCAGCAGTAGCAGTAGTAGCAGTAGTAGTAGTAGTAGTAGTAGTAGCAGCAGTAGTAGTAGTAGCAGTAGTAGCAGTAGTAGTAATAGTAGTAGTCAGCAGTAGTAGTAATAGTAGTAGTAGTAGTAGTAGTAGTAGCCTCCAGTAGTAGTAGTAGTAGTAGTAGTAGTAGTAGTAGTAGCAGTAATAGTAGATGTAGAAGTGGTAGCAGCAGAAGTAGTAATAGTGGTAGTAACAGCAGAAACATCCATGGCAGAAGCATAGGCAGCTTGCCATTTTGTGTGAACATCCATTGAATCATTGGAAAAGCTTGCCTTGAGACCAAGTTCAAATTCTAATTTTCATGAGACTTCCATCCTGTTACCCATGAAGTAAGGATATGTAACGTATGTTTCACACTTACGGCATTAAGAATTTAGTTTTCTTCTTCTCCACCATGAGATCACAGATATATTTCACATCAAAGTACTTGAGCAGCTGAATGTCATGACCTCTGAACTTGTCAAACATGTCCAGCCCGCCTGCTCAAAAATTTTCATTGCCAGAAATGGATAGAAAGTTTTTGTAAATCAATATTGAAGTCAAAGATTGTGAAAACCTATAGAAATGTTTTGCCAGATAAATCAATAACCGATGAAGAACTCCTAAAGCGACGTAACCAAAAAGAATGGACACTATAATTACAGACCTGCCAACCAGTGTAATGTACCATGTTAAAGCTTAAATCTGAGGATTACAAATATGACTTCAAGAGATGCAAAGCATTGTGAGGAGAGTCAATTATTTTTAAAAGTCATGTGTTGTCAGTCAAGGGGCAGTGAGCCAGTGAGGCAACATGCCTTAACATCGAGGTTGAAACCCCAGGTTGGCACTGCCGGGTTTGTCGACCGAGGTTTCCCTGGCATTTATTTAGTGACGCAACGCTTGGGGCATCAGTTTAGAGAGAGCCCCTAGTTCCCAATAAGATGTAAAGTCTGTGTTTCTGTTCCTCGAAACCCCAGGCTTGAAGTCCATGGCTGGTGTCTTACCCCTGAAGACTTGAAACCCCAGACTTGAAGTCCATGGCCGGTGCCTTACCCCTGAAGACTTGAAACCCCAGACTTGAAGTCCATGGCCGGTGCCTTACCCTGAAGACTTGAAACCCCAGACTTGAAGTCCACGGCCGGTGCCTTACCGTTGATGACTCGAAACCCCAGGCTTGAAGTCCACGGCCGGTGCCTTACCGTTGAAGACTCCAAACCCCAGGCTTGAAGTCCACGGCCGGTGTCTTTCCGTTGATGACTCGAAACCCCAGGCTTGAAGTCCACGGCCGGTGTCTTACCGTTGATGACTCGAAACCCCAGGCTTGAAGTCCATGGCCGTGCCTTACCGTTGATGACTCGAAACCCCAGGCTTGAAGTCCACGGCCGGTGCCTTACCGTTGATGACTGAAACCCCAGGCTTGAAGTCCATGGCCGGTACCTTACCGTTGATGACTGGAAACCCCAGGCTTGAAGTCCATGGCCGGTGCCTTACCCTGAAGACTCGAAACCCCAGGGTGAAGTCCATGGCCGGTGTCTTACCGTTGATGACTGGAAACCCCAGGCCTGAAATCCATGGCCTGTGTTTTACCGCTGATGATCCACGGCCGGTGTCTTACCCCTGAAGACTCGAAACCCCAGGTGTGAAGTCCACGGCCGGTGTCTTACCGTTGATGAACCCCAGGAAAGTCCCCAGTCTTGAAGTCCACGGCCGGTGGCTTACAGTTGACGACTTGCGCACTCTGGGTCGTGTGCATGGACGACAACCGATGCTTTTTGTCCCATTTAAAAAAATAATAATTCTGCGATTGTACATCTTTACACTATCCTTTTTATGTATAATGGGTTTATCGTGTATTCCAGTTTGCTAAAAAGCGATAAACTTCACGACTTATATATAACGAGTGAGGACGCCATAATATAAGCCGATATTCGCTAATATATATATATATAGAAGGGGGGATAAAAAGAATGGTTACAACGGCAACAAGAACCTTATCGAAAAGACAGTGCTTTTGCTGACAATGATTTTCCCCCCAGTACGTGCCGCCCTAGCCCCATCAGCACTCCGAACCTATATCCCCCTTCCCTCCCCTCCCCGACTATTTACAGTCAAATAGAACGCCGTCAAAGTGTTCAAGATCTCAATTCTCCCCACCCCACTAGACTACTGGCGCAAACTTGTGTCTTTAACGATCGATAATTGCTCCGCGGAAGACGGGATGGGAGTGACAGCTGAGACATCTTGAACTCTACTTCAATTCTTTTATCTCTGTCTCTTGATTAAACGTGTTAGTAGTAATATTTTATAGCACTTTTTATTTCTAAGTGAATTGTTTGCTCTCTTAACCGTTTTTCGGGAAAATATCGGCAGTTTCGGGATGTCGGAAAGACGGCATTCAAATCGGGAATTTCCCGATCATTTCGGGAAGGTTGGCAGGTCTGTAATTATGAGAAGAAGATGGAGGTGGATAGGCATGTATATTGGAAAGAACAGGAACGCATTACAAGAATAACCAAAAGTGAAAAAAAGACAATAAGTGACAATTCCACCAATAAAGACAGAACAAACACGTGACGTTTCGGGTATAACTCTTCGTCAGACAACAAGCGAGAAATATCTAGAATCTAGATCTAATCACTTTCCCTTCTACTCTTTCATACATTCATATTATCACCGTCTTTTTCTTTCTTTCTTCCTCCTTTCTGTTCTTCTTCTGACATCACACTGTGTGATGCCTTAATTAGTGTTTAGATCTGGATTTTAGATATTTCTCTTTTTTTTTGTCTGACGAAGGGTTATATAAATGCCTGAAACGTCACATGTTTGTTTTGTCTTTATTGGTGGAGTTGTCATTTATTGTTGTTTTTCACGTTTGATTTCACTCCCCTGTGACTCGTTTGTATTACAAGAATAATCTTGTATTGACACGGCTGTGGCTCGTTTGTATTACAAGAAAGACCTTGTATTACAAGAATAACCTTGCATTAGACACGGCTGTGGCTCGTTTGTATTACAAGAAAGACCTTGCATTAGACACGGCTGTGGCTCGTTTGTATTGTATTGACACGGCTGTGGCTCGTTTGACAAGAATAACCTTAGACACGGCTGTGGCTGGACAAGAATCTTGCATGGACACGGCTGTTTGGCTCGTTTGTATTACAAGAAAGACCTTGCATTGGACACGGCTGTGACTCGTTTGTATTACAAGAAAGACCTTGTATTAGACATAAGGCTGTGGCTCGTTTGTATTACAAGAATAACCTTGGTATGCATAAGACACGGCTGTGGCTCGTTTATATTACAAGAATAACCTTGCATTGGACACGGCTGTGACTCGTTTGTATTACAAGAATAACCTTGCATTGGACACGGCTGTGACTCGTTTGTATTACAAGAATAACCTTGCATTGGACACGGCTGTGACTCGTTTGTATTACAAGAAAGACCTTGCATTAGACACGGCTGTGGCTCGTTTGTATTACAAGAAAGACCTTGCATTAGACACTATGGCGTTTGTATTAGAGCATTGGAAAGGAAAAGCTTTATTACTGCACAGTCTGCCTGGCGTAAAGGGCAGTAAGTAAGTAAGTATCGGTCATCTAAGGGTTTTTGGTAGGAATTTTAATTTGCCTTGACTGCCCTGTAAATAGCCAAGGGATCTTTAAAGCGCGCACAGTGTTGTGATCTGCACACAAGACCACCTTTTTATCGTCTGTCTCCGATGGGACAAGGTGTCGATCCACCTACTTGAACCAGGGGATAGATTTTGCTAGAAGAATATTTCAACCGTTTGTTTGGGAGGCTGACACCTTTCCTCTCTACTACCGCATACCCTCAAACTGAACTGCAAAATATTCCATGTTTTGACTGTTCTTACAATGAAAAAATTATGTCTCTTTGAAGTATAACTTTCTGTAATTGTAATATAAAATTTGAATTTCTCTCCCTGAGTAAAATTCACATGACAATGGTTAGAAAAATTATTTATAATCAATATTACGCATGTATGGTAGAAACCAAACAGGTCAACATTATGGGTGGTCGGCTCATGGACCAATTTCCAAATCAACGGAAAAATTGAGAAAATGCTACAAAAGACAAAAAACCCATAAAACTGACACCGTTTGTTTAACTGGAATTTACCCCATCCGTCCACCATTTATGGTAATCTCAGGTGAATTAAGAGAAAACAGCAAGATGAAAGGATAAGTAAAAGGGTGAAAGGAAAGAAGTAGGACCTACCAGTAGCGCACCCGCCAACCGCCCCACGCAGACACCGTAGATGTATGACCCCATAACAAAACATTTAAAAATCTATTTCTTACCCGTTTTCATTTGATCCTTGGACAAAAGGTGGATTCTCATCTGGGGAAGTATAACATCAGAAGAAATGAGATTTCTGACAGAATTTAACAGCTTGTGTTAAAGTATCATGTTGATAATGTACTTACTGTTTAAAATATGATTTCTAAGATAGGTACCTTAGTTGCATTATTTTGGAAATTTCTGCAATTAGCTAGAGATTATAATAACAATATATGTATAACGGAAATGCAAATGAAGACAACAAAAAAGAACTTGTCTTGATTTGATTTACCCACATCCACAACTAAGGTAATCTCTGGGGTTTTTTGGTGGGATTTTCAATTTGGCCCGAACTGCCCTGTAAACAGCTTAAGGATCCTTTTTATCATCCATCTCCAATGGGACTATGTGTCGATCCACCTACCTGGGCCAGGGAGGCAGATTTTGCTCTAAAATATGCGAGAAAATTTTTCAACCGATGGCGGATCTCGAACCCGCTACCTTTTGGTTGAAACGCAGACACCTTGCCTCTGGACTACCGAGTCCCCCTTGTTATGAAGGAAGCGTAGCATTGTGAGTTTATAAACACGACAACACTGCTTCAAAACCGTTGGCCTGCCCAGGTGTTTTCCCCGACATTGTACTTTCATGAAAGGTACATCACTCTGCTTTTCTCACTCGACTCAGGTATGAACGAGTACGCAGCTGTAAGTAGAATCTTGTCTAACGGGCTGCTGCACTGTATGCTCCTCTGGGAGTTTTAAAAGGACTGAATAAAATGGCCTGGTGGGGGAAAATGATATACAGTCGGTGAGCTTGCACTCCTTTTTTCATCTTATGGTTTCAGAGGCTAGTTGTTTCATACTCACTCGACAGTAAATAGTCTGTGGTGGAACGGCCAAACATCTCCGCACCCCTGACAACGTAGCAGATCTGCAAATGTACTGGGGGGGGGAGGGGGTGGGGGTGGTGGCGGGTGTGAGTTTGAGATCGTACCAAAAATATAACGTCTTCTACCTTTTTTAAAAGTTTTATCCCAAGGAATCGCTTTCATTACAACTGTCAATAATATTGTTACGTTGTACGTAAATATTTTGAAACCAAGACGATCCACTCACTTTTAAGAAAGCTGGCACCACGAATCTCGTGCGACATCTGGCACAACGGGCATTTTATCATCTGTATAGAAACGGGACATTTGGACACTTTATCATCGGATTGGTATAGTGATCTTGTGGTGAATTAACGGGGCAAGATGAAAAACTCGTGCCAACCATCCACTAAAAATGAGCACAGATTGGACACTGAAATTCAACCAGTAAGACACAATAAATACATATGTACAGACACATGCAAACCGTTTAAGTCTAATTTGATGTTTTGAGAAACAAGTTTGCAAGTGTCAAAAACTAAACTTACAGGGATCAGATTGCTTAATCAAATGGTTATCCCCCTACACTGTATGCAGTGATCTTGTGGTGAATCAAAATATACATGTTATAACAAGTGTTATATACCATGTTAAAGCTTAGAACATGAGATTCCAGAAGATGAAAAGATCTGTGGAGCAAGTAAATTAGCTTTTAAAAATCATGTTTTTCAGTCAAAAAGGAAAGAATTGAAGGACTCCGTCGAATTATGAGTAACTTGGGCATCAGATGACTTTTCTAGTTCTCAATAAGATGTGAAACATGGAGTCAACAGATTGACTCGCGCTATCCGGACATGCAATCCCAGCCAACCATCTATCCTTATTAAATGTACCATTCTTTTCAGATTGAGGATGCGATAGTATGAGCTTAAACAGAAATTCGAAAAGAAAATGACAAGTAAGCCCCCCCCCCCCTCCCCACCTCCCATCATCACTTCTCTCGACACCCGTCATCAAACTTCAAGTCTAAGTCAAAGAATGACTAGCACAAAATTTTATGATAAAAAGAAATGGGAAACTAGCCCAAACAAAAGCAAATACTATCATTGTAATGTAACAGATAAATTGAAATATCGGACTCTTTACAGATTGATATCTAATGCAAAGAATCTAACCTGAAAATCTAACCTGATCAAGTCTCCTTTCTGATGTCCGATCATCGTCTACATTTTTGCAGTAAGCATGGCCGTAAACACGTAAGAGTAATGAAAAACAAAATATTCCGCAAAGCCAAAGTGATTTCCCAATCACAAAACTAGAACAATATTACAGGGATACACAGATTAGACTGCCAGTAGTCTCATGGTATTCTTCATTTTTCATAGGTCTTTTTCTATTAGGAATACGTTTTCTTTCTTGATGCCAACTGTTTTTTTCAGCTCTTAATCATTTGTAGACATAACATAATAAGAAAATCTGAAAGCCTCAATACTGCAAAAGATAAAAAATATTTAGGACTCGCCAAATTTTCTTTGAACAATTCTCTTCCACATGGAATTAAAGAAAACAGAATAAAAGGTCGGACCTCACCTACCTTAAGGTGAAAAGGGACAAAGAAATACTGACGTTCACACCCAAAAAATTTAGAAACTTCACAATGTCTGTATGGACCAAATTTAAGAAGATTCATCAATTATCAAGTTATCATTGGGTCCCGATTCTAATTAATAGTTAAGAGTGTTCTTCTCACTAATTTGTTGAGCATGGGTCTTTCTCATACTCCGGAATGATCAGCTTCATGGGGTAATGGGAGCACAGTTCACCTTGGAAATTTGGTATGAGCTGAAAGATCATGTTTAAAAGATCAATTAAACTTATGCATAAATTGTATGGAGGAAATAAATAAATCTCCCAGCAATCAAAACAAATGGCAAAAAACACACACTGACAGTAATACATCACACAGACACGCATAATAAGTTTCATGTCCTGATGCCAAAGCAAAGTTATAAATTATAACATAAGTCTATATATCTTCTTTTACTGGATTGAAAAACATGGACAAAGTGAGAGATCTAAATCTAATCCATCTCTATCTATATCACTTTGCATAAATATGGACATGGCTGTCTGTCACAAATTTATAACATTTCAAAATATATTGTGAAAATCTCTTTCTGTATATATATATATATATTTCAATTGAAATTCAATCACAAAGCCAAGTTTCATTTCATGGTATAGCTATTGAAAACAAGGATAATGTAAATCATAATCTAAAATACAAAGATATTGATAGACATTGATAGGCACGTAGATAAATGAATGGAGGGAGGGTGGTTGGATAGATGGATGTACTGAATGGAATGAGTCATTTGGATGAATATATAATAGAAAACACCAAAATAGAAATAGTAAAAAAAAAAAGCGGATAGAACAGACAAGTTCATTTTCAATGGCTACTCATCCCCCCGTACAGTGCTTTGGAAGTCAAAAGAGTTGAGCACAATGCATCTTTCCATAACCGTCTCGCCCTGAAATAGATCAGTTTTGTTTGAAAAACAAAATTGAAACTCATAGAAACATGTTTTGTAAAAAAGCTGTATACATGGATAATGTGACGAAATGAAAATACAAGGTATTGTACTGATGAGTAAAGGTAAGCAAAAGATATTAGATATATAGTTATGAGAAAGAAGAAAGATAAATCTATCACCATCCCTGAATGCTAAAAAAGGTTTTATTTCAATGAAATTGTGATTTTCTGTGCATCTGAAGATGCTTATTTACCTATTACTGAATTTTGCTCATTAGAGAATATCAAATAAGGTGCTCAACTATGGAAGTCCTCCTTTCATTCTGTTTTTGAGGGGGTTTGTTTTTCTAGTTGTTTTGTTGTGGGTTTCTTTGGGCAGCCGGTTTTATTTTCTTAGAGGTAGACTATAAAATCTAGATTGATTTTTTTTTTCCAGATCTAAATCTAGATTTTAGATGGTATGTTGTTGGGAAAGAAGGTATTGTCTTTAATCATTTGATTTTGATGCATAGCTAGATCAAGGTCTATACATATATCTAAACTAGATGTCTAGAATTCAATTTTCTCTCATCATAACACCATTCAGCCAACCTTTCTAAGAAATTCCTTTTAAGACAAATTTCGTATA
Organism: Doris montereyensis; assembly: GCA_037039925.1. Lineage (NCBI taxonomy): Eukaryota > Metazoa > Mollusca > Gastropoda > Nudibranchia > Dorididae > Doris > Doris montereyensis. The sequence goes on from JAXRKP010002742.1 coordinate 19,285, forward strand.
ACACAACTTTCTATCTTTGTTACGTGTTATACTCTTCTAAGTTTGTCTGAAAGTGTTATTCAGACTCAATATCGAGTTTGATGTACACAAACAAAAGGATAAATGTACCTTAATGTCTGCATTTTTGACTCGATGGTTCGTCTTGGCAAAATGAAGAAGAAGTTGATGGACATCATCGGCAGTGACAATCTCTTCTTTTGATTGCTGCTGATCCATTGGATCGCTGGCCGTTTACGAGCCACGCAGTAATTACCAAGTTTTAGTCTCAGTTCGTGTGTTATGTTAACACCTTGAATTCAAACTGTGACTGTCAAAAAAGAGTGGAAATCTGATACATTTGTTGAGATGAGCACGAGAACATCTCATAGAAGTCAGTGACACAAGTTGTTTTGTTTTGCTTCCTGAATCGCAGAGGTTACCGCCCCTAAGAATAAATTTAAAATTAGAAATGAATAAATTGATTATAACGAATCAATCTATTACGATTCTAAAAATTAGTACAAATACAGTAAAAAAAAGACTGTAAATAATACATGATTTTTAGATTATAACACTTACGAAATAAAATCAAATGTGAACATTCAGTGATGTAATGATTTTGTATTGTTTTGTCTATAAAAGATAACCTTTACTGACTTTGTAAAACTTGCTGCTATTGGTGTATGGTCTAGCAAGTCAAGCAATGAGAATGTCGTTGACAAAACTTTCATAATGCTCTTCATCAATATCACGTGCTATTGTTTACATTTTTTCGGCAACACACAACACATGAGCTCATGAAGATTTTGTCCTTGGCCATTGGCAGGAAAAATAGGCCCACGACCGCTTGAGAATGATAATGACACTAGTTCATCTGACGCATCCAGATTAAAAGAAAAACAAAGTCTTAAGTCTTAAACTATCATATTTCAGTTGGTATATGAATGTAATCTTGACTTTGACCCCCAGTCAATGGTCATTCATTCATCACACAGGTTGACCGAAAAAGTGAAAAGATCACAAAACTAGACCTAAGATCTAGATCTAGATCTAGATTTAGATCTAGCTTTCAAACGTTTATGATTTTTCATGAAACAAATGTTTTCTTATTGTCGGGGCGTAAGATCTTGTATGAAAGATAACAACGATGAAAATGTCGAGGACATTTTTGAGAGAAGCTCGGCGTGTGGTATGTGGAATGTCTGGAGGAGTGGACAGTGCAGTATCTGCTCTATTACTGAAACAAAAAGGCATGCATCTCGTATCCATGTTCCCCGCCTATGTAGGTGTGGCGAATGGTGCGGTGGGGTGGGGGAGGAGTATAATTAAAACTTTGGTCAGATAGCCTGCTTTATGAGCCCCCCCCTCCTCTTGATTATGCAAGAACCTACTTAAAAACAAAAAGAGGGAGGGACCCCCATAAACCCCCCCTTTAATTTCAAGAAGAGGGGGCCCTCATAAAGCAGGCTCTCTTTCTTTTCCCCTATAAAATATGACCCGTAAATTTTTAACCTGATAATGATAAGTCCAACCATGGCCATTAGCTGAAGTGAAAGGACTTTGAAATTATTTTATGGTTTTTTATTTGATTTACCCTCATCCACAACCAAGGTGACCTCAGGGTTTTTGGTAGGATTTAGTTTTGCCCGGACTGCCCTGTAAACAATCAAGGGATCTTTAACGTGCAAAAAGTGTTGTGATCTGCACATGGGACCTTTTTATCGTCCATTTCCGAGGGACTAGGTGTCGATCCACCTATTTGGACCAGGGGTGTAGGTTTTGCTTGAAAAAAACTCAAGAAAATTTGTCAACCGTTGCCGGGGCTTAAATCCACTACCTTTTGGTTGAATGGCCAACACCTAGCCTCTGGACTACCGAGTCCCCCCCTATTTTACGGTATGAGGGGAGCAAACATTGTATGTTATAAATAGATCTCAAAAACATTAATCTCAGCATCTTTCTATGAAATAGGAAACCTGTTTCAAATGGGGTTTTCTTTTGTTTTTTTTTTAAATTTTTAATGTTTTTTTGTTTTTTTTAAATTTCCCCAAAGGCTATGAAGTAATTGGGCTTTTCATGAAAAACTGGGATGTACGTGATGAGAAAGGAAGATGCTCAGCAGACACTGAGAGAGAGGATGCTGAGTTTGTTTGTAAGACGTTGGACATCCCATTATTTGAAGTCAATTTTGTCAAACAATATTGGCATGAAGTATTCAGGTAAGATTAAAATGTTTTGTGTGATTGCAGTTTATGATTAATCGTGGAATGTCAGTCGTTTCTCTACTCTACATAATAGAATCTCTATAATATATTGGGATTTTGACTTTCTGTGCAAAGTGTGTGTTGTTCATTAAATCAAGTGAAACTTTCATTAACAAAACATTTAATTAGATTGAATTCTTTTTGGACTGATTTATAATGGATTTAAAACAATTCTTTTTGGTTTGTTCATGTGTTAACTCATTATTTCAAGATTACTTTTTATATATGTCTCATCCTATTTGCTTTTTTGTTTTCATTTATTTGCTTTAAATTCCTCTTTTCTAAAGTATCTCTTCTTAGGGTTTTTTCCTCTTATCTTTCCAGCAATTTGGTTCGAGATTATCAAGCTGGTGTAACACCAAATCCAGATATTTTGTGCAACCGGCACATCAAGTTTCACCACTTTATCAATCATGCTGTTTCCAAACTAAAAGCTGATGCTATTGCTACCGGACATTATGCGAAGACTTCACTGGGATACGACTTGGACAAACTAGATCCACACAAAGGTAGACAGATTTTAAGAGAAGGAAGTTGCGTAAAGCGGAAACAGAAAAAGAAGATAAAAAGAGAACAGAAAGTACTAATAACAATAAGTAAAACAAGTGTCGTCAAGGCCATTACGGTTCATAGAGAGATTATCACTGTTTCTATAACGTTAAGCGGAACTGGTCACAGACCTCGTAGTTCGTAGTCTCATCAAATCTTCTAAACAAAATTCTCTCCTCAAATCTCCTAAAAACAAAATTCTCTCCTCAAATCTCCTCCAAAAAAAATAAATTTCATCAAATCTCCTCAAATTTGAAAAAATTGTCTCAAATATCCTTAAAGTAAGTTAAAGATACATCATGATTCATTCACTAACAAGCTTTCCCTCCCACACTCACCCGCCTCGAGGCCCAGTGTTGACCGCCTGGCTAACTGTAAGCGTGGCATTGTCAGTGACGGTTCTTTTGGCCAGAATTGAGTTTCTTTATTCATTGATCTCAGTGTGAAGTAAGAGAAAACAGCAAGATGAAAAATAAAATGAAAGAGAAAAAGGATAGAAGTAGAACCTACCAGTATCACCCGCCATCCGCCCACAATCAGACCTAAGCCTCAGATATTATGAATAGTTTCGCTTCCTTAGCTCAAGTTGAGTCCGGAATATTCTACCAAGAGCATGTGAATAGCGCTAAAATTAAAGTAACGCAACCTTGAAAAAAAATCAATGCTTTAGTAGTAGTAGTAGTAATAGTAGAAGAAGGCCGACCTGTAATAATATTTAACACACTACTACTGTACAGGTGCCTGCATTAATCAGGATGCTCTATACCTAATTCTTGTATTGTATGTGAGTGTGTGTATGTATGTGTCTGAGAAAGAAAGAGAGAGAGGGAGAGAGAGAATAACATTACCTCCTGGCCAGGATACTAGTCTGACGCAGGTTTTTACTCCCAAACTAGTGCTTGTACCCATTTACATCTGGATAGAGTAGGAAAAATGCGTATAAAGTGTCTTTCCCAAGGAATACAACGTCAGACCTAGCTTTGTTAAGAGGATTCGAATTCGGGATCTCTGATCCCCAGTCCAGTAGCCTAACCACTCGGCCACCGACGCTACAGATTGTTTCAGATTAGAGGAAAATTGATTAACAAGAAATCGGGACTTCCCAAATCTTTCGGACTAATGTAGGTTTCGAGCTAAGGGTTTTCGGACTAAGCAATTTTAAGTGTATAAAACACACACGAACACAACTCTCTTTTCTTTCTGGTCACTTTTAATGACGGATTGATCACGCAGTAGCTAACATTCTATAAACTTAAGCTTCAATACAAAATGGCTGAACTTTGTGTGAACTATTATCATACTGCCTAGCATTTTAAATTTAATGTCATCATTTTTACGTGTTCGTTTAAAAAAGGAAATCTTTTGTTTTTCATGATGTTTTTACTTCCACTTCCATCCAATCCTTCAGGCGTTTCTCTCCTTTGTTCAAAAGATGAGGAGAAAGACCAAACATTTTCCTGTCTCAGATAAACCAACACGCTCTTCAGAAATGTTTGTTTCCTCTCGGGGATCTTCTCAAATCGGACGTTAAAAGATTAGCCATGGAGGCTGGTCTGGAGAGAATTGCGCTGAAAAAAAGTACGTTTTTCTTTTGAGCTCTCATTGCTTAGTTAATTAATTTAAATATTAAAAGAATACATGAGGACCTGAAAAGGATGATGGGATGCAGTTGGACAGAGGTGGAAACAATAGCCCAGATACACAAGTGAAAACAATAGCTCAGGACACAGGTGGAAACAATAGCCCAGGACACAGGTGGAAACAATAAGCCATGACACAGGTGGAAAGAATAGCCCAGGACACAGGTGGAAACAACAGCCCAGGACACAGATAGAAACAATAGCCCAGGACACAGATAGAAACAATAGCCCAGGACACAGGTGGAAACAATAGCCCAGATACACAGATAGAAACAATAGCCCAGGACACAGGTGGAAACAATAGCCCAGGACACAGGTGGAAACAATAGCCCAGGACACAGATAGAAACAATAGCCCAGGACACACAGGTGGAAACAATAGCCCAGGACACAGGTGGAAACAATAGCCCAGGACACAGATAGAAACAATAGCCCAGGACACAGAAACAATAGAAACAATAGCCCAGGACACAGATAGAAACAATAGCCCAGGACACAGATGGAAACAATAGCCCAGGACACAGGTGGAAACAATAGCCCAGGACACAGATAGAAACAATAGCCCAGGACACAGATAGAAACAACAGCCCAGGACACAGATAGAAACAATAGCCCAGGACACAGATAGAAACAAGTGTTCAGGAAACAACAGCCCAGGACACAGATAGAAACAATAGCCCAGGACACAGGTGGAAACAATAGCCCAGACACAGATACATAGCCCAGGACACAGATGAAAACAACAGCCCAGGACACAGATAGAAACAATAGCCCAGGACACAGGTGAAAACAATAGCCCAGGACACAGGTGAAAACAATAGCCCAGGACACAGGTGAAAACAATAGCCCAGGACACAGATAGAAACAATAGCCCAGGACACAGATAGAAACAATAGCCCAGGACACAGATAGAAACAATAGCCCAGGACACAGGTGAAAACAATAGCCCAGGACACAGGTGGAAACAATAGCCCAGGACACAGATAGAAACAATAGCCCAGGACACAGGTGGAAACAATAGCCCAGATACACAGGTGGAAACAACAGCCCAGGACACAGGTGGAAACAACAGCCCAGGACACAGATAGAAACAATAGCCCAGGACACAGGTGGAAACAACAGCCCAGGACACAGATAGAAACGATAGCCCAGGACACAGGTGAAAACAATAGCCCAGGACACAGGTGAAAACAATAGCCCAGGACACAGATAGAAACAATAGCCCAGGACACAGGTGGAAACAATAGCCCAGGACACAGATAGAAACAATAGCCCAGGACACAGGTGGAAACAATAGCCCAGGACACAGATAGAAACGACAGCCCAGGACACAGGTGAAAACAATAGCCCAGGACACAGGTGAAAACAATAGCCCAGGACACAGATAGAAACAATAGCCCAGGACACAGGTGGAAACAATAGCCCAGATACACAGGTGGAAACAATAGCCCAGGACACAGGTGGAAACAATAGCCCAGATACACAGGTGGAAACAATAGCCCAGGACACAGGTGGAAACAATAGCTCCAGGACACAGGTGGAAACAATAGCCCAGGACACAGGTGGAAACAACAGCCCAAGACACAGGTGAAAAGAATAGCCCAGGATAGAGGAAGGTGGAGGGCTCTACCTGGTGGCCAATACCCACGAGCAGGGTGGAACGGGTGATGTTGATATTTCATTTGTTTCATTTGATGTCACCCACATCCACACCTTACTAAGGTGATCTAGGAGGTTTTTTGATACGATTCTTTAAAGTTTGCCAGTACTGCCATGCAAACAGTTAAGGGATCTTAAACTTGCACAGAACGTTGTGATCTGCATACAGGACCTCCTTTTTATCGTTAGATCTCCGATGGGACTAGGTGTTGATCCACCTACTTAGACCAGGAAGGGTAGATTTTGTTCTAAAAACTGGAGAACATTGAAAAAGGACGTCCAGACGAAAGGGAAATCACTCATAAATGAATCCTGTAGCTCTTTATTGTAGAGATATTTGATTTAACTTAATCAATGAAAAGATAAACATAGTGGTCGTGGGCGTATGATGGACGCGGTATAGTGTTAGTGCTCTGTTGATCCTTTGTATTTTCATATGAGAGAGAGAGACAGACAGACAGACAGACAGACAGAGACAGAGAGAGTAGGGGGGGAGGGAGGAGAGAGAGAGAGGCGGGGAGAGAGAGAGAGAGAGAGAAAGTGTTTTGTTTTGTATTAGTTATATAAGATATGTCATAAGATATATCATCATGATGGTCATTATCTCTCTATATAATTTGTATCATATTATACTATTTAAAAAATGATCATTTGTTTTTGAAATGTTATGAAATTGTGACAAAAAACAATTTTCCCCAAAAAGACTAATAATGATTATCTTATCTTTTCTTATCTTATCTTATCTTATCTTATTTTCAGAGTATGGGGATTTGCTTTATTGGCTCAAGAAACTTTCACAGCTTTATAGAAGAGGTTGGTAAAACAAATCCAATGTCTAATTTTGAAAAAAACTCCATTGGTTGCCTGTCGAGATGAGAGTAATGTTGATGATGGCATGCCTTGCGTACAAATGCGTTCATGAAACAGCACCAGATTATTCAATCTCCCTGCCTAATATCTGTGCGCAGGCCATCGTGGGCTCTCAGCTCATCTGGACAGATACCACTAGAGCTAAAATTTCAATATTTTCGACCTAAGCTTCCGCTTTCGCTGCACCATCAGTGTGCAATGCTTTCACACCATACTCCAGCAGTAGAAGCTGTGTCACGTTTGATGCTGTCAAGTCTAAACCGAAAACGAAATTGTTTAAGCAGGCATTACAAGCATGTAACTAAGTTATCTTTTTTGTTAGTGAATGAATTGTGATGTATCTTTTATAACTTGTTGTGTCTGTCTATCTGTCTAATGTAAAGCGCCGTCAAGCATTAGGAGGGAGTTTGGCGCTCTTTAAACGTTCTATCACTTATCACTAATATTGTTGATATTATAATTTAAGTTTTAAAATATTATTTTAGTTTCTCATGGCAGGATGGGCGGTTCCGGGTACTACTGGTAGGTCTACTTCTTTCCTTTTACTCTTTCGCTTGACTTTCATCTTGCCATGAGAAACCAAAATGATATAAAAAAAGTTAAATTGAAACTTCAATAATATTATCGGTAAGGGATAAAACGTTTAAAAAATAAATGATTGCTTCATTTGATGACCTTAGTGATCTAGGGATTTCACCACATTGCCTGTAGGAGTGCGGTGATGCAAGCTGATAAAACAAAAAGATGTCTAATAATTCCCCAGGCATAACAACTTCTAAATGAAGATAAAAAAACTCCGGAAAAAATAAACAAATTGAAATTTTTTTTTTAAATAGGAAAGAAATTGATGCTGTTAAGTATAAAAACACTATAGACTTCATGTCATTGCAGGATTTGACAAAAGGACATGTTTACGCTGTTTTGTTATAAGAAACGATGCAAATGTTTATGTTATAATTTTGAAATATCATTGATACATGCTTACTTTGAAATTGAGAATTGAAGAGAGAATGAAAGTGAAAGAGATGAATAGAATTGTAATTTATGCATTTTGATTTGAAACGTGACCAGAGCAAATTTCCTTTTGCACAAATAAAAACATCTTGTCTTATCTTAAATGAAAGAAATATAATAAACATTTATACCTTTCTGGTAATATGATTGATTTTTTCTTCTTTTCTTACAGTACATTGAACCTCATCCAGGGCATTTCATTGATGTAGAAACTGGGAGATTGTAGGCCATCATAAAGGTAATAACTTTGTGTGTGATTACTATGCATGATAGATAACACGTGTACTTATATCGTGCAACATGTATTTGGCAATTATGCTCAATACGCCTTACAATGCTAAATTGAATATACTATACTATATGTAATACACGCAGTGTATATTTACAACAACAAAATATATATAATTTAAACATTAAGATATGATGCTTGATCACTAAAACAGTTGGCTATTGTGTAAAAGTGTCTTTACACACAATATCCTCCCCCACACGCATACTCTATCTCTCTCTCTCAGTCTCTGTGTCTCTGTCTGTTTCTCTTTTCTCTCTCCCTCTGTTTCTCTTCTCTCTCTCTCTCTCTCTCTCTCTCTCTCTCTCTCTCTCTCTCTCTCTCTCTCTCTCTCTCTCTCTCTCTCTCTCTCTCTCTCTCTCTCTCTCTCCTCTCTCTCTCTCTCTCTCTCTCTCTCTCTCTCTCTCTCTCTCTCTCTCTCTCTCTCTCTCTCTCTCTCTCTCTCTCTCTCTCTCTTCTTCTCTCGCTCCCTCTCTTCTCTCAGCTCTCTCTCTCCTCTCTCTCTCTCTCTTCCTCTCTCTCTCTCTTGTCCCCCTCCTCTCTCTGTCTCTTCCCTTTCTACTTTCTCCAGCTCACTCCTTTCTCTCCTCTCTTGTCCCCCTCCCCTCTCTGTCTCTTCCCTTTCTACCTTACCCTCTTTTTTCTCTCCTCCCTCCCTCTCTCTTATTCTGTGCTTGGATGTTGCAAATGTTTTTAATGAAAGTTTCGATATTTGTGAGGATTTGAAATGGCTTTTATTTAGCTGTCCCCTTGTAGTATCTTAAATACTATTCCTTATCTTTGCCATTATCATGGTACTGTAATACATATATGGACAAACCTCTTAATTGCTGCCATGAAAAGACAGAAAGACGTAACTTGCCGATTTTTGGGGTAGAGAAAAATTTGTGCCACTTTCAAAGCCCAGTGCCAGCTGTCAAAACTAAGGGATGTTACAAATGCCAGTAATGGGACGTAACTCTGGTTAATTTGGGTCATCACCAGCAGTTCGGGCGGCACATATCTGTCAAGAAAGGCAAAGGGACAAATCTTAACACTTGCATTGCTCTGCCATGTTAACAAATTTGATTACGAGCAAACAAACTGGCTTGTTTTAATTTCTCTGCAGTGTATATTACAGTAGTCACCACTAATTACTTATAACATCATGGGTTATAACAGGAAACTGTTTATAACAAGACCATTGCCGTCCACTATTTTTCCCTCTCTCTTTGGATCTATTAAAATATACCTCTTATAACAGGGTGGCCGAGTGTTTAGGCTGCTGGGCTGGGGATCATGAGGTCCTGGGTTTGAATCCTGGCAAAGCCAGGCCCAACGTTGTGCTCCTTGTGAAAGGCACTTAACACGTATTTCCCCACTCGACTCAGGTGCACAATGGGTACAGGTGCTAACTTGGGAGTAAAATCCTGTGTCAGACTAGTGTCATGTCCAGGGGGTGATTATTATCACATGTTTCGCTTCACGCTATAGAAACTAGGATAAGCTCCGGTTCTATGGGCAGTACACCAGAGAAACACAAAAGTATATATTCACTGCATATTGAGGCGGTGAGATCCAAAAAACCGCTATATGCAAAAAAGATAACCTGAGAGAATCGAATTTCTCTTCCCTTAGTCCTAAATAAAGCCCTGATCAATTTGATGTTTAGAGCCGGAATTATAATATGACATAGGCAGTTTTGAACGGAAAAAATAAATTTCATCATCAGAAATGCTTAATAAAAATAATTCCTAATATTTTTCAGTACCGACTTCATTGAGACCCAATGCAAGTGTTTGAAGTGTATCATAAATTTCAAAAGAGGTGGAGAGAGAGTGTGTATCCACGTTACCGTGGCTGGCCTACCATTGGCTAATGATATTGTTTGATTATCAACTTTCGAGCTATTTTCCTCGCAAACCCGCTTACAACAGGAACCGGTTATAACAGGCCTGTAGCTACTTGCCTGTCGATCTTGTTATAACCCGGTTTCCACTGTATATCCATAATTTACATTTTTGTAGAACTCATATTATGTCATTGTTTGCAGGAACCCACTATTGGACTATAGGCCAACGTTGTCACATACCAGGGAAGGTCAAGGCATACTTCAGTGTGTGAGGTTCACCCAGACAGTCAGAACGTCATTGTGGTAAATTTGTTTTTCTTTCTTCTGATTTATAAATGACAATACCATGTTTGCATGCAAGACAAGGACTCGATAGTCCAGAGGCAAGGTGTCGGCCTCTCAACCAAAAAGGTAGCAGTTTGAAGAATTTTCTCAAGTTTTTTTCGAGCAAAATCTCCCCTTCTATTTATTTGTCTACTCACTTTGTACGTGACATATACATAATGACTATTAAAATGACTTTACGCTTGTAGGTGATTGGAGCTTGCTAGCGGTAGGTTCTACTTCTTTCCTATAAGCCTCCTAGCATGACTCTCATTCGGCTGTAGTTCTTCTCAATCCGTTTTTAGATCACTGCTTATGGTGGACAGGGTAAAGTTGCGTGACAACAGAAATAATGTTGTTGTGCTTACTGTCAGATGGTAAATGCTATAGTGTGGCTGCTACGTTATATAATATGTTAGTTAAAAACTACAACTACCACTTTTATTTGTGTGACCGTGATCGCGGAGGCGGTCGAAGAGAGCTCCTGGTAGGCCCTTCTTTCCTTTCCCTCTTTCACTTATCTTTCATCATTCAAGCTGTTTTTCTTAATTCACCCTTTGATAATAATAATAATAATAATAATAATAATAATAATAATAATACATTTCTAAAGCGCTGATACATGTGCATAAGAGCTCTAAGTCTAAGCGCTGTGATAAGTCAAATGGTAAAATTCTAGCAGAATACAATCATGACCGATACTAAACATAAATGCATTCGCAGTATCAAACAAACATAAGGTAAAAATACAATGACATAAGAACTTCCTTCAAGACCACTACGACCCATAGAGCTGGACCTTATCCAGGTTTCTATAGAGTGAAACAGAATAGGTGATGATAATCACCTCCTGGAGGGGACTAGTCTAACACAGGTTTCTATTCCCAAGCTAGTAAAGTTTTCAAGGCCGTTACGGCCCATAGAACCGGAGCTTATCGCAGTTTCAATAGCATGAAGCGAAACAGTTGATAGCAATCACCTTCTGGAAATGACACTAGTCTGACACATGTTTTCACCCCCAAACTAGTGCTTGTACCCATTTGCACCTTTGCTAGAGTGAGGAAAGCATGAGTTAAGTTAGTATTGATCATTTCCCCTCATTGTGATGTAATACTGAAAAAGGGTGTTTTCGTTATATCGCCAAATTACCACTGGCACAACAGTTGGCGGTATAACACGGTACAACTTATCATAGAATGGCTGAACCGGGAAGTGCGCTGACACAACAGTTGGCGGTATAACAAGGCGTGGAGTGCATGGTACAACTTATCATAGAATGGCTGAACCGGGAAGTGCGCTGGCACAACAGTTGGCTGTATAACAAGATTGGAGTGCATGGTACAACTTATCATAGAATGGCTGAACCGGGAAGTGCGCTGGCACAACAGTTGGTGGTATAACAAGGCTGGAGTGCATGGTACAACTTATCATAGAATGGCTGAATGTGCTGGCACAACAGTTGGCGGTATAACAAGGCTGGAGTGCATGGTACAACTTATCATAGAATGGCTGAACCGGGAAGTGCGCTGGCACAACAGTTGGTGGTATAACAAGGCTGGAGTATATGGTACAACTTATCATAGAATGGCTGAACCGGAAGTGCGCTGGCACAACAGTTGGTGGTATAACAAGGCTGGAGTGCATGGTACAATTTATCATAGAATGGCTGAACTGAACCGGGAAGTTACATTCATCTCTGTGTTTGAATTCCCTTTATTTTGAGTTTGAGTTAAACTCGCTTACAACCGAATTTTGTTTTACCCTCCTCCCTCCTCCCTCCTCCTCCCCCCTCCCCCCACCTCCTACTCCTCCAGGCTCTTGGCACAGATCACCCGGCCCTGTTCACCACGTCGTTCCTGACCTCATCATGTCACTGGATCCAAGCCGCTCCACAGTCAGTCGCAACGACCGGTTCCTTTGGCGCTGGGTTCGGTTCCAACACAAGCACCCCTTGATCGATTGCAGCGCGTCGTCTGTGGACAGTGACGGGAATTTAGTCGTGTCTTTGTCACAGCCGATGCGTGCGATAACCCGGGACAATATGCAGTCTTCTACAACGGTGATATTTGTCTGGGCAGTGCAAGAATTTTGTCTAAAGGTCCTACCCTCTATGAGATGGACATCAGGGAAAATGTGATTCTTCCAAAGGAGTTTTCCTGACAGTAGATGATGTCGGTAATTTTTAGTCATTCAATGTTGTTGTTGATCTGGGGTGTTTTTTTCTGAATAAATTGAAGCTTTGATTGGCTTTTATTTTATTTATCATTTCATTGTGTGTGTGTGTGTCATTTTGACTTCGGCTATGACTGAATGAATGGCTGTCTGTTGTTCCTGTGAGCATCTTACACTCAAGGCATACAGGGTTAGTTTGACATGAGGCTGAGGAGAGGATTTTTATTTTAGTGCTCCACTTCCTTTGTTGCACATGTAATAATAACAACAATAATATAATAATAATAATAATAATAATAATAATAATAATAATAATAATAATAATAATAATAATGATAATAATAATAATAAAAATAATAATAATAATGATAATGAAAATGATTATGATGATGATAAAAATAACAATAATAATAGTATGATAGTAAATAATAATAATAACAATAATAATAAGAACAATACATGTAGATAAATAGTTTTCCGTTTAGCATATATAATATATAAGTAACTGTCAAAATATAGTCATCCTATATCATTGAAAAGTTTGTATATTGTCCTTGGTTGCCATGGAAATAGCCACCATCTTGGACTTTGATCCAATTTTCAAAATGTACCTCCTTACTTAGTTATGAATAAAATCACTCCAAACCTGTGTAGATCGTGTTTTGACAACGGGATTTTGAGATATTTTGGATATGGTCCTTAACGACTTTTTTTCTTAAAGAAAATTCGTTTTCGGGTAAAGCTACAAAATATGGTATGATAAAACTTCATTCAATTTAGAAGATGTTAAGGGATGGACACACGTTAAGTAAAGTATGTCATGATCATTGCTTGCCATGTGTCTGAAGTGGAACAAGAATCCGATTCTTCAACCTGTGGCATGCAGAACCTTTTCTGATTTCTCAAAGGACATTTTTGGACCATTCATCAGAAAATGTGCAGAGAAAGTTTCGAGGTTTGATGTTGTATTGGACACCTATAACCTATAACCTATAAGAAGAGTGAAGAGTTGAATCAAACGAGGGTCGGAGTAAAAGCAAAAAGGGAAGCAATCCGAATTAAAGTGACAGGGCTGCGACAATGTTCCCCCAGAACACTGACAAGATTTCTAAGAGTTGAATCAAACAAATTGGAATTAATTCCCGCTTCTCGCTCCAAGAAGTGTGTGATCCGAGCCTTTCTTGCGAAATGATCGTCACCTTGGCACATATGTCCTTGCCTTTCCATTCGTAGACACCACATACATTTCACGTTGTACTCATGGATTATTTTGCATGTCCACCATGCCACATCCACTGACTGGTATGAGTAAATATCTATCAAAGCTAGTAATGGTGATGTTGTAGTCCTCGCAACTGCGTTTGTATGTTAAATGGAAGTGGAAGTCAAAGAGCTGTGGACATCATCATACAATAGAAATAGAAAGCACATCCTTGTCCATGAAGTTACGCAATTTTACTAGGATTCCATCGTTCACATTCACAGGATGCGATGTCATTTCTAACATTTGCAGGAAAAGTCAGAAGTCAGCATGAAAGGTGGGAGTAAAAACCAGGGAGGGACATCATCGTGTGTATTTGTCTTCTGCAGTTACAGTCAGAGATCAATGCAAATACTATGGCATCCACAGAGGCATTTGTTGTGCAGCTCTTTGATTCCATATCTACAAGCAACGTGTGTAAACCGAGCCAGGTGTGAAATGCGTTTACACAAACGGAAATCATTTGAGAGGTTGCCACCAACACGCGACGCATTGTCTACCATTACCCCAGCTACCCTGATCCAGCTAAGACGGTTAAAAGTGGAGGTCGTTGTGGTTTCGAAACCCTGTTTGTCAAAGGGAAACATCATATTTACATTATGTAGACATACACGGGAAAAGGCGTAAATGCAAATCATCTCCCATGCATGAGATTGTGTGCTCGTCGTGGAAAGTAGGAGGAAAGCAGCGTTGCCTCTGACATAGTCATCCGTTTTTGTCACAAGCACCTACAGTAATTCAAAATACTTACACCATAGACTGTTCTAAAGTTGAAGAGTGAACACTTAGTAGTAATAAACATAAAAAAAAGGTCAATAAATTGGAGAAACTCCGACTTTTTAAGGAACTACATATATTCTGATACGATTCACTTTGCTCAAGGTTAAAGTAGGAGATCGATTAGGTTCCAGTGGGGAGCAGTGACAGTTAAAATCTTCTTCTGGTACGACTTATACTATTTGAAAGCTTTAAATTCCGAGGAACTGACGTGAATTGATAGAGAGCCGTTCGATTTTAGTCAGTTTGAAAATGAGTAGTTTGATAAATAACCGATTGATTTCGAGCGACTTATCGCACAAACATTATAATCACAGAATGCCAAGTCATGTATCATGTATATATCAGAACATAATTTATTCTATATAGTTAATGCGAGTACGCCGTTTATTTATAGACGTTATAGGCGTTTTTCAACATGATTTTGGCAATTCAATCAAAGTTTCAGTGTGTATCTTTGTTTTTAGATAGGTGCATACACACACAAAAATGTAGAGGAAGTTTAGTTTGAAAGCAATACCTACAGTTTACAGTTTTCTTATCATCACATACGTTTCAAACTGAATCACTAGTTTCTCTGAGGGCAAACAGCTGTGGGTAAACTTTTGCAATCAAGAACAAGATGTCTTAAGGAACTTCTTGGTCTTTTGAAAATAAAAGATTTGAGGAGTACCATAGCTTGGGCTGGTACACTGCATCAGACCCAGCACCGGACAATTTGGAACTCTCCTCAACGTTTTTTAAGTTCGTTTCGAAATGATCCACGCATGTTTTTGATTTTTTCACAATGTATTCTTTGTCTGCTTCCGAATCAAACGTTTTAACAAAATCTACCCCATTCTGGTAGGCCCTTTCCTTCACGAATCGATTACTATAATGTTTGGATTTAATTTTCCACAAGCTCTCAATACTCTCATGACAACGGTAAATTTAAATGAATTCCAAAGTCTTTTCTTTCGACCACGAAGCCATTTTTATCGTGTCTATTGTTAATTACTGATCTGCATCTACTTAACACATTTGACTGCAGTGTATATATATATATATATATATATATATATATATATATATATATATATATATATATATATATATATATATATATATATATATATATATATATATATATATATATATATATATATATATATATATATATATATATATATATATATATATGTGTGTGTGTGTGTGTAGTTCAAGAGTTAAAAAAGAAAAAGAAAAAAGAAGCTATTTGATCCTATATAAATGCAATGGTAATGCTGTTCTCTACTAAAAAATAATAAAAATGAAAATTGCTACACGGTTTTCACTCAATAAGCATAAAAAACGGGGATTGTGCACGTAGACTTTGTTAATCTCGACATGCTGATTTCAAAAATGCAATTTATTTTTTTATTTGACTGATATTCAATTGTTTTAGGAGCCCGATTTTCATTTCCCGCCTCACGATACTTCAAAGGGAAAGCCGCCTCTCCCAATTAGTGCCTCGGAGTCTGCGGCAGACAGGTCGACTCGTTGCCAGAAAATCAAACACGCTCAGTTGTTTGGTTGGCCCCTGAAACTACCTTAGACTACCTATATTATTACTGAGATTTCCTTGGTTGACCCGTTTGGTTGGCCCATCGGGCCGTTGGATCAAAACGGGTTTCCATCCACACCTGGATTCCTGCCCGTCAGTTCAGTTTGAAGGTTCATTCCAAACTATCGATTGACCCTTGGCCTTAGGTGTGTAAGGCCCATAACTGTTTAACAAAATTTTTGTCTTTAGTGCGCAAAGTTTTTCCGTTAAAAATTTGATAAATGAGAACACAATAGTGCTGAAAAAGTTGTTTCTTTGCCAAACTATCTCCCTAAATGACCCCCGTCTCCCCGTCAAAATGGGAAAATAATGTGTTCGATCGATTTCTCATTCTTCTAAACATAGGGTTTGATATATCATCACATGTAAATAACCCCACTATAGTTCATTTTTGCGCTAAGATTCTAGACCAAGTTATTTTTACGATCCACCATTTTTAATTTATACGCAATGACGTCATAAAGTGTGCGTAGAGCGTGTGTCCATCTCATTCCAGAGAATTGCCTTTTCTACCGTGTGCCAAGTTTCGTATCTTTACGCCCATTTTGATATTTTTGGAGTTAAGAGACCCTACTAGATCTAATAGATTTTTTTCTTAATGAATTAAAAAAAATATTAATATAGATCTATATCGTGTATATGCAAAAATGACATTTTTATTACAAGAAACAAACACAATTCTTAAAAAGTTTACGAGATATCCAAAAGAAATCCGACGTCATTCTATTAATATTGACCGGAGGAACCTGTGTGAAAAATATTATACAAGTCAGTCCGTAAATGACGGAGGAGATATAAATATAGTGGGGAAAAATACATTCCGAGAAAAATGCAAATAAAGAAACGAAAAGAAAATAACGCAAAACAAGCCGCTTCAGACGGGTGTCCTTTTTGTAGCACCCCCCTCCTTATTACTTCGACTGTCACTGGCATTGTAACTAATGTAAAGAGGATTGTAAATTTAGGTTTAGATGTGTACTCTTGTGAAAACAAACATCAAATTGATCAGTTGTTTCTTTTATTCCTCTATTCTTCTACATTGTGAGTACGTTACAAACACACTAACCGGCAAAGTTTGCCCTTCCCCTCTTACGTCACACAGCGTTCGGCCTAATCGGCGAGCGTGTTCTCGACACCGAGGCAAAGAAGATATTGCCAGATTTAGCTATTTAGTGCCACACTATACGGGTTTTCAGTGCCATCTTCTCAGTCAGTGTTAGTTAGAGTTATTGATGTCAAAATTGTGACTACTTTTACATAAGCTCCCTACAAATTTTTGTAATAAAACAATTAAACGTACCTCACAACGACGTTTTTCTGCCATAAATTTGTAGACAAATGATCGTTCTACCCAAATATGTAAAGAACAGAAAATCAACATTTTGGTCCCAAACTCGCCAATCCAGGTGCTGCCCTCCCCCCCCCCCAATCCACTTTTTAAGCGTTTTACCCTATTACATGATCTAACCGCTTTACAAAGTAAAATAAAATTTCGTTAAACAATAAAGCAGCAAATGCTTTTTAATTTTAAAAAATACGATGTGATTTGAACATTGACGTGACATTTCTAGATGTATAGTATAACCTAGATCTAGATTTTCACGCCACCAGATCTAAATCTAGCACAAATGTATCTACATCTAGATTATGTACAATCTGTAGGTATCTGTAGAGTCTCGATTCCAACAGAGGTCATCTTAGATGTAATCTAGATGTCTAAATCTAGATATAATATTAATATGTATCTAGTCTATAGATCTCGTTGGCCTGGTGATAACAACGGTTGTGTACTAGTACTATACATTATAATAATATACGCGAAATATGACAATAAGTCACAACTCCACTAATAAAGACATAACAAACACGTGACGTTTCAGGTATAACCCTTCGTTATGCAACAAACGAGAAATATCTAGAATTTAAATCTAGACCTAATCACAACCTAAGGCATCACACAATGTGATGTCAGAAGAAAAAACAGAAAGGAGGAAGAAAGAAAGAACAATACGGTGATGATATAAGTAGAAGGGAAAGTGAAGAATATATAGGACGAGAATGGAAGGTTCAGATCTAGAATAAAAATATGAAAATA
>JAXRKP010002743.1:2500-35000 GCA_037039925.1 Doris montereyensis
TGAACAGTTTGTCTCTGAATGGTTGTCTCTGAACAGTTTGTCTCTGAACTGTTTGTCTCTGAACAGTTTGTCTCTGAACTGTTTGTCTCTGAACAGTTTGTCTCTGAACAGTTTGTCTCTGAACAGTTTGTCTCTGAACAGTTTGTCTCTGAACAGTTTGTCTCTGAACAGTTTGTCTCTGAACAGTTTGTCTCTGAACAGTTTGTCTCTGAACAGTTTTTGTCTCTGAACAGTTTGTCTCTGAACAGTTTGTCTCTGAACAGTTTGTCTCTGAACAGTTTGTCTCTGAACTGTTGTCTCTGAACAGTTTGTCTCTGAACAGTTTGTCTCTGAACGGTTGTCTCTGAACAGTTTGTCTCTGAACAGCTTGTCTCTGAACAGTTTGTCTCTGAACAGTTTGTCTCTGAACGGTTTGTCTCTGAACAGTTTGTCTCTGAACAGTTTGTCTCTGAACAGTTTGTCTCTCAACGGTTTGTCTCTGAACAGTTTGTCTCTGAACGGTTTGTCTCTAAACGGTTGTCTCTGAACAGTTGTCTATGAAGAGTTTGTCTCTGAACGGTTTGTCTCTGAACTGCTTGTCTCTGAACGGCTTGTATCTGAACTGCTTGTCTCTAAACGGCTTGTATCTGAACGGCTTGTCTCTGAACGCCTTGTCTCTAAACTGCTTGTTTCTGAACGGCTTGTCTCTGAACTGCTTGTCTCTAAACTGCTTGTCTCTGAACTGCTTGTCTCTGAACCGCTTGTCTCTGAACTGCTTGTCTCTGAACGGCTTGTCTCTGAACGGCTTGTCTCTGAACGGCTTGTCTCTGAACTGCTTGTCTCTGAACTGCTTGTCTCTAAACTGCTTGTCTCTGAACTGCTTGTCTCTAAACTGTTTGTCTCTGAACGGCTTGTCTCTGAACGGCTTGTCTCTAAACTGCTTGTCTCTGAACGGCTTGTCTCTGAACGGCTTGTCTCTGAACGGCTTGTCTCTAAACTGCTTGTCCCTAAACGGCGTGTCTCTAAACTGCTTGTCTCTGAACGGCTTGTCTCTGAACGGCTTGTCTCTGAACGGCTTGTCTCTGAACTGCTTGTCTCTGAACGGCTTGTCTCTGAACAGCTTGTCTCTGCACAGCTTGTCTCTAAACGGCTTGTCTCTGAACTGCTTGTCTCTGAATGGCTTGACTCTGAACGGTTTATCTCTGCACGGCTTGTCTCTAAACGGCTCATCTCTGAGCGACCTGCCTGTAATGACCGATCTCTGTACGGCTGATCTCTGAACGGATAATCTGTCGTGTGATCTGTCATCGGCTCGTCTTTTAATGAATGGCCTCTTAACGGCTAGTCTTTCAATGACTAATCTCTTAAAGATTGGTATATCAACAGCTTTTGGAGGTCTCGCCTGTCTCTCAAGAACCTGTCTGAGGCGTAGAGACTTAGGGCCTAGGCGCCTACGCAAATGTACCTGTCCAAGCACCTGTAATAAAACAGGTTGGTATGTAGGGCAGCAATGAAGGATCTCCATCTCTCTTTTCATGGCAAGCGTCTTTATGGAATTCCAAGTTTCGCCCCAGTCTTTAATCTCATTCTCTGCTGTTCTTCTCCAAGTTGTCTTTGGCCTGCCACGTCTCCTTTTCCCTTCAGAGGTCCAATGTAGGGCAGTCTTGGTGATGCTTCCTTCTTTTTTCTTAATTCATGCCCTATCCACCTCCATCTTCTTTTAAGAAGAATGTCTTGCATTATTATCTTATTTTCAAACCTATTTTGCATTTTTTGAAATAAACTCGTTTGAAATTTTGTTTGGCCAAAATATATTTAGTATTTTTCGCAGGTATTTGATGTGGAATGAGAATAATTTGTTCATGTCTCTGCCCGTCATCCTTCAGCATTCAGACCCATATAGTAGAGTTGATAGGACACAGCTTTGGTAGATTTTTAGTTTTGTTTTAATAATGTATTCTTTTGTTTTCCATACATTTTGAAGTAGTTTGAAGGAGTATATTGCTCTGTTTAGGCGTCTGTTAATGTCTTTGTCAGCTCCTCCACTACTTGTGACAACGCCGTATAAATATGTAAATTCCTTGGTTGTTTGTATGCTATTGTTATTGATGAGGATTGGCGAGGGTAATGTCCTTAGTTCAGATTTTGTAAGGCTTATTTTTAGACCTATCTTTTGACCAAAAGAGCTTAGCCGTGATGTTTTCTCTTGCACGTGATGATGTGAGTGTGCCAATAGCGCCAAATCGTCAGCAAAATCTATATCCTCTAACGAAGAGAGAGAGTACATCTAATTCATCTGTGCTGATCACTGGTTCTTTGCTTCATCACCCAGTCTATAGCAATAATGAAAATGGTTGCTGACATCACGTACCCTTGTCTGACACCTGTCTTGATTTCAAAATTTTGATTGCTATTTCCAACTTTTTATGTGAATTCATTGTGGAAACTTTTAATGAGCTGAACAAGATGTTGGGTTATTCCATAAGTCCTTAGAATTTTCCAAATGTTCTCTCAATGAAGGCTATAGAATGCCTTTTCAATATATATGAAGTTTATATACAGTTGTCTCTGCCATTCATTGCATTGCTTTATAATGTTTCTTAATGTGAAAATGTGGTCAGAGCAGTTTCTTCCTTTCCTAAACACTTCCTGTTCACTTCTTATGTAGGTATCAACGACATTTGATATTCTTTGTATTATTACTTTTAATTAATTAACTTATATTTCTATTGTTTCGCTGACAAGTTACATGTCTCCTTTCTAAAACATAATGTCGGTAGCAAAAGGAATCTTCCTCAATGTCAACATCAATATGATGGGAATTTTCCGCGGACAAGCATGGAGACAACAACGACAAATACCTTACGTTACCTACCAACAAATCTACATATGGCTCTGGAACTAGATGTATATAGTATCTGTCTCTAAATTAAGTACTGGATACCAACGAATACAAGGCTTCGATACGTTGTATTCGATCGGACCACGGTCTCGAGACCAGAGGTAATGAATACTGAATCCCGTCTTGATATCAAACTACGTTGTTACTCCTTGTACTTTGCCTTGAGACCAGACTGACAGTGAGAATGACAGTAAGGCTGACTGAAGCTGTCCAATTATTTCCTCATCGGCGCCTTTTGCTTGTCATAGTGATTACACTGTTCGTGTGTTCTGGGCATAGTGATTACACTGGCCGTGTGTTCTGGGCATAGTAATTACACTGACTGTGTGTTCTAGGCATAGTGATTACACTGACTGTGTGTTCTGGGCATAGTCATTACATTGGCCATGTGTTCTGGGCATAGTGATTACACTGTTCGTGTGTTCTGGGCATAGTGATTACACTGGCCGTGTGTTCTGGGCAAAGTGTTTACACTGGCTGTGTGTTCTGGGCATAGTAATTACACTGGCTGTGTGTTCTGGTCATAGTGATTACACTGTTTGTGTGTTCCGGACATAGTGATTACACTGTTCGTGTGTTCTAGGCATAGTGATTACACTGTTCGTGTGTTCTGGGTATAGTGATTACACTGTTCGTGTGTTCTGGGCATAGTGATTACACTGTTCGTGTGTTCTGGGCATAGTGATTACACACTCTGTGTGTTCTGGGCATAGTGATTACACTGTTCGTGTGTTCTGAGCATAGTGATTACACTGTTCGTGTGTTCTGGGCATAGTGATTACACTGTTCGTGCGTTTTGGGCATAGTGATTACACTGTTCGTGTGTTTTGGGCATAGTGATTACACTGTTCGTGTGTTCTGGGCATAGTGATTACACTGTTCGTGCGTTTTGGGCATAGTGATTACACTGTTCGTGTGTTTTGGGCATAGTGATTACACTGTTCGTGTGTTATGGGCATAGTGATTACACACTCCGTGTGTTCTGGGCATAGTGATTACACTGTTCGTGTGTTCAGGGCATAGTGATTACACTGTTCGTGTGTTCTGGGCATAGTGATTACACTGTTCGTGTGTTCTGGGCATGGTGATTACACACTCCGTGTGTTTTGGGCATAGTGATTACACTGTTCGTGTGTTCTGGGCATAGTGATTACACTGTTCGTGTGTTCAGGGCATAGTGATTACACTGTTCGTGTGTTCAGGGCATAGTGATTACACTGTTCGTGTGTTCAGGGCATAGTGATTACACTGTTCGTGTGTTCAGGGCATAGTGATTACACTGTTCGTGTGTTCAGGGCATAGTGATTACACACTCTGTGTGTTTTGGGCATAGTGATTACACTGTTCCTGTGTTTTGGGCATAGTGATTACACTGTTCGTGTGTTCTGGGCATAGTGATTACACTGTTCGTGCGTTTTGGGCATAGTGATTACACTGACCGTGTGTTCTGGGCATAGTGATTACACTGACCGTGTGTTCTGGGCATAGTGATTACACACTTCGTGTGTTCTGGGCATAGTGACCGTGTGTTCTGACATAGTGATTACACATGTTCGGGGTGATTACACACTCCGTGTGTTCTGGGCATAGTGATTACACACTCCGTGTGTTCTGGGCATAGTGATTACATCGTGTGATTACACTAGTGATTACACTGACCGTGTGTTCTGGGCATAGTGATTACACTGTTCGTGTGTTCTGGGAATAGTGATTACACACTCGTGTGTTCTGGGCATAGTGATTACACTGACCGTGTGTTCTGGGCATAGTGATTACACACGTGTGTTCCATAGTGATTACACTGTTCGTGTGTTCTGGGCATAGTGATTACACTGTTCGTGTGTTCTGGGCATAGTGATTACACACTCCGTGTGTTCTGGGCATAGTGATTACACACTCGGTGTGTTCTGGGCATAGTGATTACACTGACCGTGTGTTCTGGGCATAGTGATTACACTGTTCGTGTGTTCTGGGCATAGTGATTACACTGTTCGTGTGTTCTGGGCATAGTGATTACACTGTTCGTGTGTTCTGGGCATAGTGATTACACACTCCGTGTGTTCTGGCATAGTGATTACACTGTTCGTGTGTTCTGGCATAGTGATTACACTGTTTCGGTGTGTTCTGGGCATAGTGATTACACTGACCGTGTGTTCTGGGCATAGTGATTACACTGTTCGTGTGTTCTGGGCATAGTGATTACACTGTTCGTGTGTTCTGGGTGATTAGTGATTGATTACACACTCCGTGTGTTCTGGGCATAGTGATTACACACTCGTGTGTTCTGGGCATAGTGATTACACACTCCGTGTGTTCTGGGCATAGTGATTACACTCCGTGATTACACGGTTCGTGTGTTTTGGCATGCATAGTGATTACACTGTTCGTGTGTTCTGGGCATAGTGATTACACTGTTCAGTGTTTTGGACATAGTGATTACACTGTTCGTGTGTTCTGGGCATAGTGATTACACTGTTCGTGTGTTTTGGGCATAGTTTTGGTGTTCTGGGCATAGTGATTACACTCCGTGTGTTCTGGCATAGTGATTACACTGTTCGTGTGTTCTGGGCATAGTGATTACACTGTTCGTGTGTTCTGGGCATAGTGATTACACTGTTCCGTGTGTTCTGGGCATAGTGATTACACTGTTCGTGTGTTCTGGCATAGTGATTGTTGACACTTCGTGTGTTCTAGCATAGTGATTACACTGTTCGTGTGTTCTGGGCATAGTGATTACACTGACCGTGTGTTCTGGGCATAGTGATTACACACCGTGTGTTCTGGCATAGTGATTACACTGTTCGTGTGTTCTGGGCATAGTGATTACACTGTTCGTGTGTTCTGGGCATAGTGATTACACTGTTCGTGTGTTCTGGGCATAGTGATTACACACTCGGTGTGTTCTGGGCATAGTGATTACACACTCCGTGTGTTTTGGGCATAGTGATTAAATGTTCCGCATAGTGATTACACTGTTCGTGTGTTTTGGGCATAGTGATTACACTGTTCGTGTGTTTTGGGCATAGTGATTACAAAGTTCGTGTGTTCTGGGCATAGTGATTACACACTGTTTCGTGTGTTCTGGGCATAGTGATTACACACTCGGTGTGTTCGATAGGCCGTGTGTTCTGATAGGATTACACTGTTCGTGTGTTTTGGGCATAGTGATTACACTGTTCGTGTGTTTTGGGCATAGTGATTACACTGTTCGTGTGTTCTGGGGATAGTGATTACACTGGCCGTGTGTTCAGGGCATAGTGATTACACTGTTCGTGTGTTCTGGGCATAGTGATTACACTGTTCTGTGTGTTCTGGGCATAGTGATTACACTGTTCGTGTGTTCTGGGCATAGTGATTACACTGTTCGTGTGTTCTGGGCATAGTGATTACACACTGGTGTGTTCTGGGCATAGTGATTACACTGACCGTGTGTTCTGGGCATAGTGATTACACTGTTCGGTGTGTTCTGGGCATAGTGATTACACACTCCGTGTGTTCTGGGCATAGTGGTTACACTGTTCGTGTGTTCTGGGCATAGTGATTACACTGTTCGTGTGTTCTGGGGCATGTTCGTGTGTGATGGTGATTACACTGTTCGTGTGTTCTGGGCATAGTGATTACACACTCCGTGTGTTCTGGGCATAGTGATTACACTGGACGTGTGTTCTGGGCATAGTGATTACACTGTTCGTGTGTTCTGGGCATAGTGATTACACACTCGGTGTGTTTTGGCATAGTGATTACACTGACCGTGTGTTCTGGCATAGTGATTACACTGACCGTGTGTTGTGGGCTAGTGATTACACTGTTCGTGTGTTCTGGGCATAGTGATTACACTGTTCGTGTGTTCTGGGCATAGTGATTACACACTCCGTGTGTTCTGGGCATAGTGATTACACTGACTCCGTGTGATTACTGGTCATAGTGATTACACACGTTCGTGTGTTCTGGGCATAGTGATTACACACTCCGTGTGTTGGGTATAGTGATTACACACTGTGTGTTCTGGGCATAGTGATTACACTATTCGTGTGTTCTGGGCATAGTGATTACACTGTTCGTGTGTTTGGGCATAGTGATTACACTGTTCGTGTGTTTTGGGCATAGTGATTACACTGTTCGTGTGTTTTGGGCATAGTGATTACACTGTTCGTGTGTTTTGGGCATAGTGATTACACTGTTCGTGTGTTTTGGGCATAGTGATTACACTGTTCGTGTGTTTTCATAGTGATTACACTGTTCGTGTGTTCTGAATAGTGATTATACACTCGGTGTGTTCTCGGCATAGTGATTACACACTCCGTGTGTTCTGGGCATAGTGATTACACTGTTCGTGTGTTTTGGGCATAGTGATTACACACTCCGTGTGGTCTGGGCATAGTGATTACACTGACCGTGTGTTCTGGGCATAGTGATTACACTGTTCGTGTGTTCTGGGCATAGTGATTACACACTCCGTGTGTTCTGGGCATAGTGATTACACACTCCGTGTGTTCTGGGCATAGTGCTTACACTGTTCGTGTGTTCTGGGCATAGTGATTACACACTCCGTGTGTTCTGGGCATAGTGATTACACACTCCGTGTGTTCTGGGCATAGTGATTACACTGTGTTTGGGCATAGTGATTACACACTCCGTGTGTTTGGGCATAGTGATTACACACTCCGTGTGTTTTGGGCATAGTGATTACACACTCCGTGTGTTCTGGGCATACGGATTACACTGACCGTGTGTTCAGGGCATAGTGATTACACAGGCTGTGTGTTCTGGACATACGGATTACACTGGCTGTGTGTTCTGGGCATACGGATTACACAGGCTGTGTGTTCTGGGCATAGTGATTACACTGTTCGTGTGTTTTGGGCATAGTGATTACACTGTTCGTGTGTTCTGGGCATAGTGATTACACTGTTCGTGTGTTCTGGGCATAGTGATTACACTGACCATGTGTTCTGGGCATACGGATTACTCTGGTCGTGTGTTCTGGGCATACGGGTTACACGGGCTGTGTGTTCTGGGCATAGTGATTACATTGTTCGTGTGTTCTGGGGTGTCAGGGCATAGTGATTACACGTGTCGATTACGCTGTTCGTGTGTTCTGGGCATAGTGATTACACTGGCCGTGTGTTCTGGGCATAGTGATTACGCTGTTCGTGTGTTCTGTTCAGGGCATAGTGATTACACTGGCTGTGTGTTCTGGGCATAGTGATTACACTGGCTGTGTGTTCTGGGAATAGTGATTACACTGGCCGTGTGTTCAGGGCTGAGTGATTACACTGTTCGTGTGTTCTGGGCATAGTGATTACACTGGCTGTGCGTTCTGGGCATACGGATTACATTGGCTGTGTGTTCTGGGCATACATATTACACTGGCCGTGTGTTCTGGGCATAGTGATTACACTGGCCGTGTGTTCTGGGCATACGGATTACACTGGTCGTGTGTTCTGGGCATAGTGATTACATTGGCTGTGTGTTCTGGGCATACGGATTAAACTGGCCGTGTGTTCTGGGCATAGGGATTAAACTGGCCGTGTGTTCTGGGCATAGTGATTACACACTCCGTGTGTTCTGGGCATAGTGATTACACTGAACTCGTGTTCTGGGCATAGTGGTTACACTGACCGTGTGTTCTGGGCATAGCGATTAAACTGACCATGTGTTTTTGGGCATAGTGATTACACTGGCTGTGTGTTCTGGGCATAGTGATTACACTGAACGTGTGTTCTGGGCATAGTGATTACACGGACAGTGTGTTCTGGGCATAGTGATTATACTGACCGTGTGTTCTGGCCATAGTGATTACACGGGCTGTGTGTTCTGGGCATAGTGATTACACTCACCGTGGTGTTCTGGGCATAGTGATTAGACTGACCGTGTGTTCTGGGCATAGTGATTACACTGATATTGTGTTCTGGGCATAGTGAGTACATTGACCGTGTGTTCTGGGCATAGTGATTGCACTGATCTTTTGGTGGGCGCAGTGATTAGACTGTCCGTGTGTTCTGGGCATAGTGATTACACTGATATTTTGGTCAGGGCATAGTGATTACATTGTCCGTGTGTTCTGGCATAGTGATTACACTGATCTTTGTTTGGACATAGTGATTACACTGATCTTTTGGTCAGGGCATAGTGATTACACTGGCTGTGTGTTCTGGGTATAGGGATTACACTGGCTGTCTGTTCTGTGCGTAGTGATTATACTGGCCGTGTGTTCTGGGCATATGGATTACACTGTTCGTGTGTTTAGTGCGTAAAGGATTACACTGGCCGTGTTTTCTGGGCATAGTGATTACACTGGCTGTGTGTTCTGGGCATAGTGATTACACTGTTCGTGTGTTCTGGGCATATGGATTACACTGGCCGTGTTTAGGGCATAGTGATTACACTGGCCGTGTGGTCTGGGCATAGTGATTACACGGGTTCGTGTGTTCTGGGCATAGTGATTACAGGGGCTGTGTGTTCTGGGAATAGTGATTACATTGGCCGTGTTTAGGGCATAGTGATTACACTGTTCGTGTTCGTGATTACCTTGTTCGTGTGTTCAGGGCATAGTGATTACACTGTTCGTGTGTTCGTAGATAGTGTTACACTGTTCGTGTGTTCAGGGCATAGTGATTACACTCGTGTGTTCGCATAGTGATTACATTGACCGTGTTCAGGGCATAGTGATTACACTGTTCGTGTGTTTCACTGTTCGTGTGGGCATAGTGATTACACGTGTGTTCAGGCATAGTGATTACATTGTTTTGTTCGGCATAGATTACAAGGCCGTCTGTTCTAGGCATAATGATTATGTTCGTGTGTTCAGGGCATAGTGATTACAGTTCGTGTGTTTCATAGTGATTACACTGTCGTGTGTTCAGGGCATAGTGATTACAGAGTTCGTATGTTCTGGGCATAATGATTACACTGTTCAGGGCATAGTGATTACAGAGTTCGTGTGTTTAGGGTATAGTGATTACACTGTTCGTGTGTTCAGGGCATAGTGAGAGTTCGTGTGTTCAGGGCATAGTGATTACACTGTTCTTATGTTCAGGGTATAGTGATTACACTGTTCGTGTGTTCAGGGCATAGACATTACTGTTCGTGTGTTCACAAGGCACTGTTGTGTGTTCAGGACATAGTGATTACACGAGTTGGTGTGTTCAGGGCATAGTGATTACACTGTTCAGGGCATAGTGATTACACTGTTTGTGTGTTTCAGGCATAGTGATTACACTGTTCGTGTGTTCAGGACATAGTGATTACACTGTTCGTGTGTTCACAGAGTTCATGTCTTCAAGGCATAGTGATTACACTGTTTGTGTGTTCAGGGCATAGTGATTACACTGTTCGTGTGTTCAGGACATTGTGATTACACTGTTCGTGTGTTCATAATGACACGTTCTGTGTCTTTTGGACATAGTATTACACTGTTCGTAGTGATTACAGGGGCTCGTGTTCAGGGCATAGTGATTACACTGTTCCTGTGTGTTTTGGGCATAGTGATTACAGAGACCGTGTTTAGGGCATAGTGATTACACTGTTCGTGTGTTCAGGGCATAGTGATTACACACTTCGTGTGTTCAGGCATAGTTATTACAGGGCATAGTGATTACACTGTTCCTGTGTTCTTGGAATAGTGATTACACTGGGTTCAGGGCATAGTGATTACACACTCCGTGTGTTCAGGTGATTACATTCTGGGCATAGTGATTACACTGACCGTGTGTTCAGGGCATAGTGATTACACTGGGTGTGTGTTCTCGTGTGTTCAGGGCATAGTGATTACACTGTTCGTGTGTTCTGGGGGCACTGTTCGTGTGTTAGGCATGATTACCGAGATTAGACTGGCTGTGTATTCTCATAGTGATTACACTGGCTGTGTGTTCTGGACATAGTGATTACACTGGGTGTGTTTCATAGTGATTCACCGTGTGTTCTGGCATAGTGATTACACTGTTCGTGTGTTCAGGGCATAGTGATTACACACTGTTCTGAGCATAGTGATTCAGGACATAGTGATTACACTGTCCGTGTGTTCTGAGCATAGTGATTACACTGACCGTGTGTTCTGGGGCATAGTGATTACACACTTCGTGTGTTTTGGCCATAGTGATTACACTGGCCGTGTGTTCTCATAGTGATTACACACTGTGTGTTCTGGGCATAGTGATTACACTGTCGACCGTGTGTTCTGGGCATAGTGATTACACTGTTCGTGTGTTCTGGGAATAGGACATTGTGATTACACCCGTGTGTGTTCTGGGCATAGTGATTATACACTCGGTGTGTTCTGGGGCATAGTGATTACACCGCGTGTTCTGGGCATAGTGTCTTCAAGACATAGTGATTACACTGTTCGTGTGTTTTGGGCATAGTGATTACAGGGTGTAAGTTTTGGGTGTGTTACACTGTTCGTGTGTTTTGGTCATAGTGATTACACTGTTCGTGTGTTTCATAGTGATTACATAGTGTTTTACAGTGATTACACTGTTCGTGTGTTCTAAGCATAGTGATTACAGTGTTCGTGTGTTCAGGGCATAGTGATTACATTGTTCGTGTGTTCTGGGCATATGAACTGTTCGTGTGTTTTACATAGTGATTACACTCGTGTGTTCTGGCATAGTGATTACACAGGGCATAGTGATTACACTGTTCCTGTGTTCTTGGCATAGTGATTACACTGTTCGTGTTCAGGGCATAGTGATTACAGAGTTCGTGTGTTCTGGCATAGTCATTACACTCCGTGTGTTCAGGCATGTGATTACACACTCCGTGTGTCTGTGGATAGTGATTACACACCGGTGTGTTCAGGGCATACAGTTACACTGGTGTGTGTTCTGGGCATAGTGATTACACGGTGTGCTATAGAGATTCAGGGCATACACTGTTCGTGTATGGATTGCATATGTTTTCTGTATAGCGATTACACTGTTCGTGTGTTCTGGGCATAGTGATTACACTGTCCGTGTGTTCTGTCATACAGTGATTAGACTGGCTGTGTATTCTGGTCATAGTGATTACACTGACCGTGTGTTCTGGGCATAGTGATTACACTGTTCGTGTGTTCTGGGCATAGTGATTACACTGTTCGTGTGTTCTGGGCATAGTGATTACACTGTGTTCTGGGCATAGTGAGTGATTACACTGACCGTGTGTTCATAGTGCTTACATGACCGTGTGTTTGGGCATAGTGATTACACTGGATTACACTGTGTGTTTGGGCTAGTGATTACACTGTTCGTGTGTTCTGGGCATAGTGATTACTGTTCGTGTGTTCTGGGCATAGTGATTACACACTCCGTGTTCTGGGCATAGTGATTACACTCCGTGTTCTGCCAGATGATTACACACTCCTCGGTGTGTTCTGGGCATAGTGATTACACTGTCCGTGTGTTCTGAGCATAGTGATTACACGGTTCTGCATAGTGTGTTCTGGAATAGTGGGATTACACTGTTCGTGTGTTTTGGCATAGTGATTACACTGTTCGTGTGTTCTGATCACACTGTTCGTGTAGTGATTGGATACACTGTTCGTGTGTTTCTGGGCATAGTGATTACACACTGTGTGTTCTGGGCATAGTGATTACACACTCCGTGTGTTCTGGCATAGTGATTACACTGTCTGTGTGATTCAGGGCATAGTGATTACACACTCCGTGTGTTCTGGGCATAGTGATTACTGTTCGTGTGTTCTGGGCATAGTGATTACACTGTTCTGTGTTCAGGGCATAGTGATTACACTGTTCGTGTGTTCTGTGTGTTCCGTGTGGGCATAGTGATTACACACTGTTCTGGGCGTACATGTTTTGGGCATGATGATTACACACTCCGTGTTTTGGGCATAGTGATTGGGACACTCCGTGTGTTTTGTGTTCTGGGCATGGTTACACTGACCGTGTGTTCAGGCATAGTGATTACAAAGGCTGTGTGTTCTGCATACGGATTACACTGGCTGTGTGTTCTGGGCATACGGATTACAGGCTGGCAGTGTGTTCGTGTGTTTTGGCATAGTGATTACACTGTTCGTGTGTTCCATAGTGATTACACTGTTCGTGTGTTCTGGCATAGTGATTTGACCATGTGTTCTGGGCATACGGATTACTTCTGGTCGTGTGTTCTGGGCATACGGGTTACACGGGCTGTGTGTTCTGGGCATAGTGATTACACTGGCTGGGGATAGTGATTACACTGGCCGTGTGTTCAGGGCATAGTGATTACATTGGCCGTGTGTTCTGCGCATAGTGTTCGTGTTTTCAGGGCATGATTACACTGGCCTTGTGTTCTGGGCATAGTGATTATACTATTCGTGTGTTCAGGGATAGTGATTACACTGGCCGTGTGTTATGCGTATTAGTGATTACACTGTTCGTGTGGCATAGTGATTACACTGGCCGCGTGTTCTGGGAATAGTGATTACACTGACGTGTGTTGGCTGTGATTACACTGTTCTGCATAGTGATTACACTGGCTGTGCGTTCTGGGTATACGGATTACACTGGCGTGTGTTATTACACTGGCCGTGTGTTCTAAGTATAGTGATTACACTACGGATTACACTGGTGTTTTCTGGGCATAGTGATTACATTGGCTGTTTCTTTTGTTCTTGGCATAGTGATTACACTGTTGTTTTGTTCTTGAACTCGTGTCTAGGCATAGTGATTACACTGACCGTGTGTTCTTACCATGTGTTCTTGGCATAGTGATTGCACTGTTCTTTTGTTCTTGTGCACTGGACAGTGTGTGGGCATAGTGATTATACTGACCTGTTCTTTTGTTCTTAACACCGTGTGTTCTGGGCATAGTGATTGACACTGTTCTTTAGTGAGTATTGGTATAGTGATTGCACTGTTGTTTTAGACTTCTTGGCATAGTGATTACACTGATATTGCATAGTGATTACAGTTTTTGATTACACTGATCTTTTGTTTGGACATAGTGATTACACTGATAATTAGTGATTAGGGACTGGCTGTTGTTTTGTTCGTGTGTTTGGCATACGGATTACTGTTCGTGTGTTTATTGGACTGTTTTCTTGTTTTGTTTTCTGGCATAGTGATCGGCCGTGTGTTTGGGCACTGTTCATTTGTTCTTGGCACTGGCCGTGTAGTCTGGGATTGCACTGTTCTTATTGATTACACTGTTCTTAGTGTTATAGGGCATAGTGATTACACTGTTCTTTTGTTCGTGTGTTCAGGGCATAGTGTGCTTGCAGCGCTGTGATTACAATTGTTCTTTTGTTCTTGGATTAAATTGAGTGATTTCACTGTTCTTTTGTTCTTTGCATAGTGATTACACTGTTCTGTTTAGTGATTACATGTTCACGGCATAGTGATTACAGAGTTCGTGTGTTCTGGGCTTTTGTTCTTGATTACAGAGTCTGTGTGTTTAGGGTATATGATACATTGTTCACTGTTCTTTTGTTAGGGCATTGTGATTGCACTGTTATTTTGTTATGGGCATAGTGATTCAGGGCATAGTGATTCTTTGTTGTTCAGGCATAGTGATTAATGAGTACTGTTCTGATTTTTCGTGTGTTCAGGCATAGTGATTACACTGTTCGTGTGTTTAGTAATTACATGTTCAGGACATAGTGATTGAACTGTCATTTCAGGGCATAGTGATTACACTGTTTGTGTGTTTAGGCATAGTGATTACACGTGTGTTCATTGTGATTACACTGTTCGTGTGTTCAGGGTATAGTGATTACATTGTCTTCAAGACATAGTGATTACACTTCGTGTGTTCAGGCATAGTGATTACAGGGCTGTGTGTTCAGGCATAGTGATTACACTGTTCGTGTGTTCAGGGCATAGTGATTACAGAGTTCTTGTTCAGGGCATAGTGATTACAGAGTTCTGTTCAGGCATAGTAATTACATTGTTCTGTGTTCAGGTATAGTTATTACAGAGTTCGTGTGTTCAGGCATAGTGATTACACTGTTCCTGTGTTCTTGGCATAGTGATTACACTGTTCGTGATCAGGCATAGTGATTACAGATTTGTTCAGGGCATAGTGATTACACTGGCTGTGTCTTCTGAGCATAGTGATTACACTGGCCGTGTGTTTACGGATTATACTGGGTGTGTGTTCTGGGCATAGTGATTACACTGGCTATGTGTTCAGGGCATAGATTACACTGTTTGTTCTGGGCATAGTGATTACTCTGTCCGTGTTTTCTGGGCATACGGATTATACTGTTCGTGTATTCTGGGCATACGGATTACTCTGTCCGTGTGTTCTGTCATACAGATTAGACTGGCTGTGTATTCTGGCCATAGTGATTACACTGGCTGTGCGTTCTTCGCATAGTGATTACACTGGGTGTGTTCTGGGCATAGTGATTACACTTGTGTTATAGTGATTACACTGGCCGTGTTTTTAGACATAGTGATTACACTGGCTGTGTGTTCTGGAGCATATTGATTCTCTGGCCTTGTGCTCTGGGCATAGTGATTACACTGTTGTGTTCTGGAGCATAGTGATTGTTTGTTCTGGGCATAGTGATTACACTGTCCGTGTGTTCTTAGTGGATACACTGGCTGTGTGTTCTGCGCATAGTGATTACACTGTCAGTGTGCACATAGTGATTACACTGTATGTGTGTTCTGGGCATAGTGATTACACTGTCTCTGTGTTCAGGGCATAGTGATTAGTGCGCGCATTGTCTGTGTGTTCGGGCATAGTGATTACATTGTCCGTATGTTCTGGGCATAGTGATGACACTGATCTTTTGTTGTGGACATACGATTACACTGGCTGTGTGTTGCGCATAGTGATTATGGGCTCATAGTGATTGCACTGGTCTGGCATAGTGATTACACTGGCCGTGTGCCTTGGCATAGTGATTACCCTGGCCTTGTGTTCTTGGCATAGTGATTACACTGGCCGTGTGTTCCGGGCATATTGATTACATCTGGGCATAGTGATTACCCTGGCCGTGTGTTCTTGGCATGGTGATTCCACTGACCGTGTGTTCTGGGCATAGTGATTATACTGGCCGTGTGTTCGGGGTATAGTGATTACACTGGCCGTGTGTTCTGGGCATAGTGATTACAATGGCTGTGTGTTCTGGCATAGTGATTACACTGGCCGTGTGTTATTGGCACAGATTACACTGACCGTGTTTTCTGGCATAGTGATTCACTTGGCCGTGTGTTCTGGGTATAGTGATTGAACTGTTCTTTTGTTCTTGGCATAGTGATTGCACTGTTGTTTTGTTCTTGGCATAGTGATTGCACTGTTCCTTTGTTCTTGGCATAGTGATTGCACTGTTCTTTTGTTCTTGGCATAGTGATTGCACTGTTCTTTTGTTCTTAACATAGTGATTGCACTGTTCTTTTGTTATTGGTATAGTGATTGCACTGTTGTTTTGTTCTTGGCATAGTGATTGCATAGTTTTTTTATTCTTGGCATAGTGATTGACTGTTTTGTTCTTGGCATAGTGATTGCACTGTTCTTTTGTTCTTGGCATAGTGATTGCACTGTTCATTTGTTCTTGGCATAGCGATTGCACTGTTCTTTGATTGCACTGTTCTTTTGTTATGGGCATAGTGATTACTGATTAAACTGTTCTTTTGTTCTTGGCATAGTGATTTCAGTGCTTGCACTGTTCTTTTGTTCTTGGCATAGTGATTTCACTGTTCTTTTGTTCTTAACGTAGTGATTGCACTGTTCTTTGTTAAGGGCATTGTGATTGCATTGTTATTTTGTTATGGGCATAGTGATTGCATAGTTCTTTTGTTCTTGCATAGTGATTGTACTGTTCTTTTTGTTAAGGGCATAGTGATTACACTGTTCTTTTGATATGGGCATAGTGATTGAACTGTTTTTTTGTTCTTGGCATAGTGATTGCACTGTTCTTTTGTTATGGGCATAATGATTGCACTGTTCTTTTGTTCTTAACTTAGTGATTGCACTGTTCTTTTTGTTCTTGACATAGTGATTACGCTGTTGTTTTGTTCTTGGCATAGTGATTGCATAGTTCTTTTGTTCTTGGCATAGTGATTGCACTGTTCATTTGTTAAGGGCATAGTGATTGCACTGTTATTTTGTTATGTGCATAGTGATTGCATAGTTCTTTTGTTCTTGGCATAGTGATTGCACTGTCTTTTGTTAAGGGCATAGTGATTACACTGTTCTTTTTTGATGCGTGGGCATAGTGATTGCACTGTTCTTTTGTAATGGGCATAGTGATTGCACTGTTCTTTTGTTATGGGCATAGTGATTGCACTGTTGTTTTGTTATGGGCATAGTGATTGCACTGTTGTTTTGTTATGGGCATAGTGATTGCACTGTTGTTTTGTTATGGGCATAGTGATTGCACTGTTGTTTTGTTGTTATGGGCATAGTGATTGCACTGTTGTTTTGTTATGGGTATAGTGATTGCACTGTTGTTTTGTTATGGGCATAGTGATTGCACTGGTCTATACAAGGCCAGTAGGCCAATGCTATCACTCAACCCAGAACACAGGGCCAGTGCTATCACTAAAGGCCCAGAACACAGAGCCAGTGCTATCACTCAAACAGAACACAGGGCCAGTGCTATCACTCAACCCAGAACACAGAGCCAGAGCTATCACTCAACCCAGAACACAGAGCCAGTGCTATCACTCAACCCAGAACACAGGGCCAGTGCTATCACTCAACCCAGAACACAGGGCCAGTGCTATCACTAAACCCAGAACACAAAACCAGTGCTATCACTAAACCCAGAACACAAAACCAGTGCTATCACTAAACCCAGAACACAAAACCAGTGCTATCACTAAACCCAGAACACAAAACCAGAGCTATCACTCAACCCAGAACACAAAGCCAGAGCTATCACCAACCCAGAACACAAGGCCAGTGCTATTAGTCAACCCAGAACACAAGGCCAGGGCTATTAGTCAACCCAGAACACAAAACGTGCTATCACTCAGCTCAGAACACAAAGCCAGTGTTATCCTTGAACTCATAGCACTATGCCAGCGCTATCTATCCTTGAACCCATAGCACTATCCCTTGAACCCATAGCCAGCGCTATCATTGAACCCATAGCACTATGCCAGCGCTATCATTGAACCCATAGCACTATGCCAACGCTATCCTTGAACCCATAGCACTATGCCAGCGCTATCATTGAACCCATAGCACTATGCCAGCGCTATCATTGAACCCATAGCACTATGCCAACCCATAGCACTATGCCAGCGCTATCATTGAACCCATAGCACTATGCCAGCGCTATCATTTGAACCTATCATTGAACCCATAGCACTATGCCAGCGCTATCATTGAACCCATAGCACTATGCCAGCGCTATCATTGAACCCATAGCACTATGTGCCAGCGCTATGCCAGCGCTATCATTGAACCCATAGCACTATGCCAGCGCTATCATTGAACCCATAGCACTATGCCAGCGCTATCATTGAACCCATAGCACTATGCCAGCGCTATCATTGAACCCATAGCACTATGCCAGCGCTATCATTGAACCCATAGCACTATGCCAGCGCTATCATTGAACCCATAGCACTATGCCAGCGCTATCATTGAACCCATAGCACTATGCCAGTGCTATCATTGAACCCAAAACACAGGGCTAGAACTCAATCAACCCAGAACACAAGGCGAGTGCGATTATTCAACCAAGAACACAAGGCGAGTGCGATTATTCAACCAAGAACGCAAGGCCATTGGTATTACTCAGCTCAGAACACAAAGCCAATGGTATTAGTCAAACCCAGCACACAAGGCCGGCTCTAGACCTATGCAGAGAATACAAGGCGTCAACTCAGCAAAATGTCTAGTGCCATCATTCAGCTCAGAATACAAGGCCAGTAGGCCATTGTTATCACTCAACCCATAATACAAAGCTCAGATCACAAGGCCAGTAGGCCAGTGCTATCACTCCACTCCGAACACAAGACCAGTGATATCACTATGTCCGGAACATAAGTTCTATGTCATTACTCAACCCCGAACAAAATAACAATGCTATGACCATGTCCAGTGCTCACGCAGCTCAGATCACAGGGCCAGTGCTCTCACTCGGCTCGGAACAAAAGCCAGTGCTGTCACTCAGCTCAGATCACAAGGCCACTGCTCTCACTCAGTTCAGAACACAAGGCCAGTGTTGTCACTCAGCAGATCACAAGGCCACTGCTCTCACTCAGTTCAGAACACAAGGCTAGTGCCAGTGCTCTCGCTCTGCTCAAAACACAAGGCATATGCTCTCAATTAGCTCAGATCACAAGGCCTGTGCTCTCACTTAGCTCAGAACACAAGTCCAGTGCTCTCTCAGGTCATATCACAAGGCAAGTGCTCTCTCTCAGGTCATATCGCAAGGCCAGTGCTCTCTCTCAGGTCATATCGCAAGGCCAGTGCTCTCTCTCAGGTCATATCGCAAGGCTATTGCTCTCACTCAGAGATCACTTGGCCAGTGATATCACTGAATCCAGACACAGGGCCAGTGCTTTCACTCAGCTCAGATCACAAGGCCGGTGTTATCACTGAATCCAGAATACAGCGCGAATGCTCTCACTCAGCTCAGATCACAAGGCCTGTGCTGTCACTGAATCCAGAACTCAAGGCCAGGGCTCTCACTCGGCTTAGATCACAAGGCCAGTGGTTTCACTAAGCTCAAATCACAAGGCCAGTGTCCTTACTTAGCTCAAATCACGAGGCCAGTGTTCTCACTCATCTCAGATCACAAGGCCAGTGCTCTCATTCTGCTCAGAACACAAGGCCAGTTCTCTCACTCAGATTAGAACACAAGGCCAGTTCTCTCACTCAGATTAGAACACAAGGCCAGTTCTCTCTCACTCAGATTAGAACACAAGGCCAGTTCTCTCACTCAGATCAGAACACAAGGCCAGTTCTCTCACTCAGATCAGAACACAAGGCCAGTGTTCTAACTCAGATTAGAACACAAGGCCAGTTCTCTCACTCAGATCAGAACACAAGGCCAGTTCTCCCACTCAGATCAGAACACAAGGCCAGTTCTCTCACTCAGATTAGAACACAAGGCCAGTTCTCTCACTCAGATCAGAACACAAGGCCAGTGCTCTCACTCAGATCAGAACACAAGGCCAGTGCTCTCACTCAGATTAGAACACAAGGCCAGTGTTCTAACTCACTCAGATTGCAAGATTAGAACACAAAGTTCTCTCACTTACTTAGCCAGTCCTCACTTAGCTCAAATCACGAGGCCAGTGTTCTCACTCAGCTCAGATCACAAGGCCAGTGCTCTCATTCTGCTCAGAACACAAGGCCAGTTCTCTCTCAGATTAGAACACAAGGCCAGTTCTCTCATCAGATTAGAACACAAGGCCAGTTCTCACTCACTCAGATTAGAACACAAGGCCAGTGTTCTCACTCAGCTCAGATCACAAGGCCAGTGCTCTCACTCAGCTCAGATCACAAGGCCAGTGCTCTAACTCAGACTTTGATCACAAGGCCAGTGTTCTCACTCAGATCAGAACACAAGGCCAGTGTTCTCACTCAGCTCAGATCACAAGGCCAGTGCTCTCACTCACTCAGATTAGAACACAAGGCCAGTGTTCTCACTCAGCTCAGATCACAAGGCCAGTGACTTTGATCACAAGGCCAGTGCTCTCACTCAGCTCAGAACACAAGGCCAGTGCTCTCACTCAGCTCAGATCACAAGGCCAGTGCTCTAACTCAGCTCAGATCACAAGTCCAGTGCTCTCATTCAGTTCAGAACACAGGGAGTGCTCTCCTCAATTCAGAACACAAGGCCAGTGGTCTCACTCAGCTCAGATCACAAGGCCAGTGCTGTCACTCAGCTCAGATCACAAGGCCAGTGGTCTCACTCAACTTTGATCACAAGGCCAGTGTTCTCACTCAGCTCAGATCACAAGGCCAGTGTTCTCACTCAGCTCAGATCACAAGGCCAGTGCTCTCACTCAGCTCAGATCACAAGGCCAGTGCTCTCACTCAACTCAGAACACAAGGCCAGTGCTCTCCTCAGCTCAGATCACAAGGCCAGTGCTCTCACTCAGCTCAGAGCACAAGGCCAGTGTGCTCTCACAAGGCCAGTGGTCTCACTCAAGCTCAGATCACAAGGCCAGTGTTCTCATTCAGTTCAGAACACATGGCCAGTGCTC
Source organism: Doris montereyensis (assembly GCA_037039925.1). NCBI lineage: Eukaryota > Metazoa > Mollusca > Gastropoda > Nudibranchia > Dorididae > Doris > Doris montereyensis. The sequence continues at coordinate 23,483 of JAXRKP010002743.1, forward strand.
TCACTCAGTTCAGAACACAAGGCCAGTGGTCTCACTCAGCTCAGAACACAAGGCCAGTGCTGTCACTCAGCTCAGAACACAAGGCCAGTGCTCTCACTCAGCTCAGAACACAAGGCCAGTGCTGTCACTCAGTCTCACAAGGCCAGTGGTCTCAGCTCAGAGCACAAGGCCAGTGCTCTCACTCAGCTCAGAGCACAAGGCCAGTGCTCTCCTCAGTTCAGATCACAAGGCCAGTGCTCTCACTCAGTTCAGATCACAGGCCAGGCTCAGAACACAAGGCCAGTGCTCTCACTCAGCTCAGAACACAAGGCCAGTGCTCTCACTCAGCTCATATCACAAGGCCAGTGCTCTCACTCAGCACAGATCACAAGCTGGTGCTCTCACGCTATATCGAACACTAGGCCAGTGATATCACTTTGCCGAGATCACAAGGCCAGTGCTCTCACGCCATACCGAACACTAGGCCAGTCATATCACTTTGCCGAGATCACAAGGCTAGTGCTAGCACTGAGCTTAGGAAAAAAAGGACAGTGCTATTGGTCAGCTCAGAAGAACAAGGCCAGTGCTAATAGTCAGCTCGGAGAACAAGGCCGGTGCTAATATGCAGCTCAGAAAACAAGGCCAGTGCTAATACTCAGCTCAGAGAACAAGGGCGGTGCTAATATTCAGATCGGAAAACAAGGCCAGTGCTAATATGCAGCTCAGAGAACAAGGGCGGTGCTAATACTCAGCTCAGAGAACAAGGGCGGTGCTAATATTCAGATCGGAAAACAAGGCCAGTGCTAATATGCAGCTCAGAGAACAAGGGCGGTGCTAATACTCAGCTCAGAGAACAAGGGCGGTGCTAATATTCGGAAAACAAGCTATTACTCGGAAAACAAGGCCAGTGCTATGACTCAGCTAAGAAAACAAGACCAATGCTATTACTCAGCCAAGAAAACAACACCAATGCTATCACTCAACTCAGAAAATAAGGCCAGTGCTATTACTCACCTAAGAAAACAACGCCAATGCTATTACTCAGCTAAGAAAACAAGACCAATGCTATTATTCGGCTAAGAAAACAAGACCAATGCTATTACTTAGCTAAGAAAACAAGACCAATGCTATTACTTAGCTAAGAAAACAAGACCAATGCTATTACTTAGCTAAGAAAACAAGACCAATGCTATTACTTAGCTAAGAAAACAAGACCAATGCTATTACTCAGCTCAGAAAACAAGACCAATGCTATTACTCAGCTAAGAAAATAAGGCCAGTGCTATTACTCAGCTAAGAAAACAAGACCAATGCTATTACTCAGCTAAAAAAAAATAAAATGCTATTACTCAACTCAGAAAACAAGGACAGTGCTATCACTCAGCTCCGAAAACAAGACCAATGTTATTACTCAACTCAGAAAACAAGGACAGTGCTATTACGCAACTATCGGCTCAGAAAACAAGATCAATGCTATTACTCAGCTAAGAAAACAAGCTTAGAGAGTGCTATTACGCAACTCAGAAAACAAGGACAGTGCTATTACGCAACTCAGAAAACAAGGACAGTGCTATTACGCAACTCAGAAAAAACAAGGACAGTGCTATTACTCAGCTTAGAAAACAAGGACAGTGCTATTACGCAACTCAGAAAATAAGACAAATGCTATTACTCAGCTCAGAAAACAAGGACAGTGCTATTGCTCAATTCAGAAATCAAGGACAGTGCTACTATTCAGCTCAGAAAACAAGGACAGTGCTATTCCTCAACTCAGAAAACAAGGACAGTGTTATTATTCAGCTCAGAAAACAAGGACAGTGTTATTACTGAGCTCAGAAAACAAGACCAATGCTATCACTCAACTCAGAAAACAAGACCAATGCTATCACCAATTCAGAAAACAAGGCCAGTCCTATCACTCAACTAAGAAAAGAAGACCAATGCTATTACTCAGCTCAGAAAACAAGGACAGTGCTATTACTCAACTCAGAAAACAAGGATAGTGATATCACTTAGCTCAGAAAATAAGACAAATGCTATTACCAACTCAGAAATAAAGGAAGTGCTATTACTCAACTCAGAAAACAAGGACAGTGCTATTACTCAGCTCAGAAAACAAGACCAATGCTATTACTCAGCTCAGAAATCAAGGACCAGTGCTATTACTCAACTCAGAAAACAAGACCAATGCTATCACTCAACTCAAAAAACAAGACAATGTTATTACTCAGTTCAGAAAACAAGACCAGTGCTATTACTCAGCTCAGTAAACAAGACCAATGCTATTACTCAGCTCAGAAATCAAGGACAGGGCCATTACTCAAATCAGAAAACAAGACCAATGCTATCACTCAACTCAAAAAACAAGACCAATGTTATTACTCAGTTCAGAACACAAGGCCCGTGCTATCACTCAACTCAGAAAACAAGCCCAGTGCTAATACCAGCTTTTAGAAAGAAGGCCATTGCTACTACTCAGATCAGAAAACAAGGACAGTGCTATCACTCAGCTTAGAAAAGAAGGCCATTGCTACTACTCAGATCAGAAAACAAGGACAGTGCTATTACTGAGCTAAAAAACAAGGACAGTGCTATTACTGAGCTCAAAAAACAAGGACAGTGCTTTTATTCCACTCAGAAACAAGGACAGTTCTATTATTGGAGCTCAAAAAACAAGGACAGTGCTATTATTCAGCTCAGAAAACAAGGACAGTGCTATTACTCAGCTCAGAAAACAAGACAAATGCTATTACTCAGCTCAGAAATCAAGGCAGTGCTATTACTCAGCTCAGAAAACAAGGACAGTGCTATTATTCAGCTCAGAAAAAACAAGGACAGTGCTATTATTCATTACTCAACTCAGAAAACAAGACCAATGCTGTTACTCAAGTCAGAAAACAAGGATAGGGCTATCACTCAGCTCAGAAAATAAGACAAATGCTATTACTCAACTCAGAAATCAAGGACAGTGCTATTACTCAACTCAGAAAACAAGGACAGTGCTATTACTCAACTCAGAAAACAAGACCAATGCTATTACTCAAGTCAGAAAACAAGGACAGGGCTATCACTCAGCTCAGAAAATAAGACAAATGCTATTACTCAACTCAGAAATCAAGGACAGTGCTATTACTCAACTCAGAAAACAAGACCAATGCTATTACTCAGCTGAGAAACAAGACCAATGCTATTACTCAGCTCAGAAAACAAGACCAATGCTATTACTCAACTCAGAAAACAAGACCAATGCTATCACTCAACTCAGAAAACAAGGCCAATGCTATCACTCAACTCAGAAAACAAGACCAATGCTATCACTCAACCCAGAAACAATGCTATCACTCAATGCTATCACTCAACCCAGAACACAAGGCCCATGCTATTACTCAACCAGAACACAAGGCCCATGCTATTACTTAACCCAGAACACAAGGCCCATGCTATCACTCAACTCAGAAAACAAGACCAATGCTATTACTCAACTCAGAAACAAGACCAATGCTATTTACCAACTCAGAAAACAAGCCCAGTGCTCTCACTCAGCTCAGAAAACCAGACCAGTGCTATCACTCAGCTTAGAAAAGAAGGCCATTGCTATTACTCAGCTCAGAAAACCAGACCAGTGCTATCACTCAGCTTAGAAAAGAAGGACAGTGCTACACTCAGCTCAGAAAACAAGACCAGTGCTATCACTCAGCTTAGAAAACAAGACCGGTGCTATCACGCAGCTTAGAAAAGAGGGCCATTGCTACTACTCAGATCAGAAAAAGGCCAGTGCTATTTACTCAAGAAAACAAGACCAGTGCTAACACTCACCTCAGAAAACAAGACCAGTGCTAACACTCAGCTTAAAAAAGAAGGCCATTGCTACTACTCAGATCAGAAAACACTTAGAATTAGAACACAAGGCCAGTGACATCCCTCAGCCCAGAACACAAGGACAGTGTTATGACTCACTCAAGAACACAAGACCAGTGTTATGACTCACTCAAGAACACAAGACCAGTGTTATGACTCACCAAGAACACAAGACCAGTGTTATGACTCACTCAAGAACACAAGGCCAGTGTTATCACTCACCCAAGAACACAAGACCAGTGTTATCACTCACTCAAGAACACAAGACCAATGTTATGACTCATAAAGAACACAAGACCAGTAAGTTAAGACTCACTTAAGAACACAAGACCAGTGTTATGACTCACTCAAGAACACAAGACCAGTGTTATGACTCACTCAAGAACACAAGACCAGTGTTATCACTCACTCAAGAACACAAGACCAGTGTTATCACCACTCAAGAACACAAGACCAGTGTTATGACTCATTCAAGAAACACAAGACCAGTGTTAAGACTCACTTAAGAACACAAGACCAGTGTTATGACTCACTCAAGAACACAAGACCAGTGTTATCACTCACCTAAGAACACAAGGCCAGTGTTATGACTCACCCAAGAACACAAGGACAGTGTTATGACTCACTCAAGAACACAAGGACAGTGTTATGACTCACTCAAGAACACAAGGACAGTGTTATCATGCACCCAAGAACACAAGACCAGTGTTATCACTCACTGGAAGAACACAAGGCCAGTGTTATCATTCACCTAAGAACACAAGGCCAGTGTTATCATTCACCCAAGAACACAAGGCCAGTGTTATCATTCACCCAAGAACACAAGGCCAGTGTTATCATTCACCCAAGAACACAAGAGCCAGTGTTATCATTCACCCAAGAACACAAGGCCAGTGTTATCATTCACCCAAGAACACAAGACCAGTGTTATCATTCACCCAAGAACACAAGGCCAGTGTTATCATTCACCCAAGAACACAAGGCCAGTGTTATTCACCCAAGAACACAAGGCCAGTGTTATCATTCACCCAAGAACACAAGGCCAGTGTTATCATTCACCCAAGAACACAAGGCCAGTGTTATCATTCAGCCAAGAACACAAGGCCAGTGTTATCATTCATCCAAGAACACAAGACCAGTGTTATCATTCACCTAAGAACACAAGGCCAGTGTTATCATTCAGCCAAGAACACAAGGCCAGTGTTATCATTCACCCAAGAACACAAGGCCAGTGTTATCATTCCCAAGAACACAAGGCCAGTGACATCCCTCAGCCCAGAACACAAAGGACAGTGTTATGACTCACTCCAAGAACACAAGGCCATTGCTATCATTCACCCAAGAACACAAGATCAGTGTGTTATAACTCAGCCAAGAACACAAAGCCAGTGTTATCACTCCATAAAAAACACAAAGCCAGTGTTATCATTCACCTAAGAACACAAGGCCAGTGTTATCACTCACCTAAGAACACAAAGCCAGTGTTATCACTCACGCAAAAAACACAAGATCAGTGATATCAATCAACTCATAACACAAGAGCACTCTCCATATTATTCGAACTATCTAAACTTAGATGATTCCCTTTTACAAGAATTGTTTTTAAATGTTAGTGTTAGTCTAATTCTTAATGATAGTAAAGGTGCATCACAGATCTGCAGTGTAATGACGTGTTAATGTGTAAAACCCAAAGGATTGAAAACTGGGGAACAAAAGTAAAAGTTAAATATAGATACTTCAGCTATTTTCACACAGCATAAAAAAAAAAAAATCCAATACTTAAATGTTGTGGTTCAAAATAAAAAAGCGTTTCACGATATGCAGGCAATGAAGCAGATCAATGTTCTTTGTGTAATAATTTACACGTTGAATCAGTAAAACACCTACTTCGGGATTGCATGCATGTAAAACAGTTTGTGGACGAAATTGAAAGAAATAGTAACGAGAATTGTCCACACATGTCTATTTTAAAGTTTTTTTTCTAAATTACGTCCTACTCATATATAATTATATTGCTAAATTCTTCATATATAGAAATAAAGTCAACTTAAAACTGCCTGAAATGAGACATTAAAAAAAATAATTATACTCTAGATATTGTATACAAAAATATATCAGTTTTAAACAAAATAGATTTAAAATTCTTGTCGCGAAATGGGAACCTTATGTGTTTTGATTTCGATCTTTAATGGTTGATTGAAATCCTTGGTTTTCTGTTTCAACCAATGGATTTAGAATAGCCTTAATTTTTATTCATTTATTTTTGGTAGCTTTTTTAGGGGAAAAGGAGAGGTATTTGTTATACTCTGTTTTGCTTATTGTTTCTGCGTTTCTGCGTTGTTATTAAACGATAAATTTATACAATTATTGTTAGTATGATTTGCTTCGAATTATATTTGTTGTCAATAATCTTTTTCTTTTAACATATGTCCTACCATGTTCCTTTGGTCCTTTTCATCCAAAACATTTCATTTTCTATTTCATATTTGAAATCAATCATAATTATTCTCGCTTTTGTATAATGTCTGAAAATCTCGATTGAAAAACCCCCAAAAAACAACAAAAACAAAACAAAATAAAACAGCAAAAAATCTCGTCTTGAGTATTACTGTCAGCGCGCATATTTTAATTAATTCAACCCAATCTTAAAAAAGTTGTAAATAAGCAAAATAAATCGATACAATTATTTGCTTAAACTCTATGTTACAATGATTTAATTTTGTAAAGGACGCTTTTAGACCTGACCCGGATATAACCTATGATCACTACAATAAAAACCTGAATAAAGGTATCTACTTGAAGCAATGTTAGGGTTCAGTCCTAAAATGGTTCGAAACATATTTGAAAAACCGAAGACAAATTGTATCAATTGGTATTACTAAGTCAAATGAAAGAACAATGCCATTCGGTGATCCACAAGGGTCGTTCTCGGCCCGGTGCTATTTGTTCTCTACACCGCACCACTTGGCAACATCATAAGGAATTGCAGACTTGGTTACCATTTTTACGCATCAACACTACCAACCAATTACAAACAACAATAAGAAAACGCGAGTGCTGTGCTGATGATACAAACCAATGGATGGGTAAAAATCGACTTAAATTAAACGGTACAAAAAACCAAAGTCATTCTAATTGGAAGTAGAAACAACTCGAGGAAAGCAAAGAAACTTCTATCGATATTGTCGACTACATCAAGTTTGTGAACCATGTCAAAAGCCTCGGTGTCATCCCAGCCTCTGAACTTTCCACGAATGCATAAGTCAAAAATGTCAAAGGAAGCTATTATTTGAACTGAAAAACATAAGCACAATACGAGAATACTGAACAAAAGATATCCTGTCACCAGCTCGTAACATGAATTATATTCTGGAAATTGGACTACTGCAATTCTTTGCTTTTCAGTACTATTGTTGGAAACAAATGTCTTCAAGCAATTCAAAACAACGCATCTCGGCTCATTTTCAACAAAAGACGACGTGATGAAGTAACTCATCTATTTCACGAACTACATTGGTTGCCAGTCAGTGAACGTGTCAACTACAAAGCTACAACATCGGTGTACAAGTGTGTATGAAAGTGCCCCACATATCTCCAAGAACTGCGCGCACCATACCAACCTAATTACACACTTCGATCATCATCCTACAAGCACTTACACTTACACATTCTGCTGACACGACTAAAAGCTGGCAAAAGAGCATTCTCATCAGGAACAATCTGTCAATAACATTAAGTCAATCAGCGACATTAAACGCATTCAAAGGAAATTTAAAGACACGTCTCTTCTGAAAGACATATTATTGCTTCTAATGTGATGTAATTGTTCTTTGTCCAATACATTGTGATGCGCCACATAGCCTCAATACCGTGGTGGGATGTGAAATGGTCACCATTATCATTATTACTATTATCATTATTATTATTATTATTATTATTATTATTATTATTATTATTATTATTATTATTATTATTATTATTATTATTATCATTATTATTATTATTATTATTATTATTACTATTATTATTATTATTATTATTATTATTATTATTATTATTATTATTATTATTATTATTATTATTATTATTATTATTATTATTATATGATTATTATTATTATTATTATTATTATTATTATTATTATTATTATTATTATTATTATTATTATTATTATTATTATTATTATTTATATTATTATTATTATTATTATTATTATTATTATTATTATTTTAGTAATAGTAGTAGTAGTAGTAGTAGTAGTAGTAGTAGTAGTAGTAGTATATTAGTAGTAGTAGTAGTAGTAGTAGTAGTAGTAGTAGTAGTAGTAGTAGTAGTAGTAGTAGTAGTAGTAGTAGTAGTAGTAGTAGTAGTAGTAGTAGTAGTAGTAGTAGTAGTATTAGTAGTTATTTTATTATTAGGAATTATTGGATTTATCATGCCAATATTTCGTGCCTCGAAGTGCAGGCGCTAAGTATGGTAGTAGTAGTAGTACCCCCGACTTGAAGTAGGAAAAGAGTCAAAAGCTGTAACCTATCTTGTGTACATTGCAACTCTGACCATTGCCTATTGCCTTGTCTTCAAATGCCTTGTCATCCTATGCCTCGTCTTCAAATGCCTTGTCTTCCTATGCCTTGTCTTCCTATGCCTTGTCTTCTTATGCCTTGTCTTCCTATGCCTTGTCTTCCTATGCCTTGTCTTCCTATGCCTTGTCTTCAAATGCCTTGTCTTCCTATGCCTCGTCTTCAAATGCCCTGTCTTCCTATGCCTTGTCTTCAAATGCCTTGTCTTCAAATGCCTTGTCTTCCTATGCCTTGTCTTCCTATGCCTTGTCTTCAAATGCCTTGTCTTCTATGCCTCGTCTTCAAATGCCCTGTCTTCAAATGCCTTGTCTTCAAATGCCTTGTCTTCAAATGCCTTGTCTTCAAATGCCTTGTCTTCCTATTCCTCGCCTTCAAATGCTTCATCTTTCTATGTCTAGTCTTCCTATGCTTGAGTCATAAATTATGCACCGAAGCAATAAATCGATAATAATAATGCCATCATAGGAAAGCTCTCTGCACTCTATAATAATACACCGGTCAAGCTCTGATATTCATATGTGGGGGGGTGTATTTAGTACCCCAAGATGTCATAGAAACAGCTGTCCCCTAGGTTTTTAGTTGCCAGTCTACAGCCACATGAAGCTTGCTAAACAAGTTCTTCCCGGGAAAGGGACCTGTCCTTCTTTCTTCTACGTTCATGATAGTTTATAAACACGCTCTTCAGGTGACACTAATAGTATTCATTGACAATGACGTTCGTATTTCACGAAGACACCCAGACACCAGGGATACGACTAACATGGTGTGGCTCTTTAAAGTTGTTTTAATTTCATTTGTGATGTAAACGATGACGACGTCTGCTTTGTTTGTTGTTTGATGTTCTGTTCTCTAAATAGAAGCGGGTGTGGTAGTGGTGAAAGGATGCAATGCAGCTTAGCTTGCGTTGAAGAAACCCACTTGATCCAAGTTGGATCCTGTTCAGAGAAATACATGTGATCTAAAACTTGGGAACACATACATTAAAAAACAAATAATAATGAGTCTATTAAAGGCTTGCTTGTATAGGTTTTATCACACAAACATAAGAAGCCCAATAACAAATTCAAACCGACAGCTGTTATGAACATAAATTAATGTAAGCCACTTAGGTGGAAAGCCTGTGTATTAATGTAAGCCACTTAGGTGGAAAGCCTGTGTATTGTCTTCTATAAAACATACAGGTTGGCTACTTTAATTCATTCGCTTTATAAAAAAATAAAAAAAAAATAGCCTGGAAGTTGAGAATAAGTGCAAGTCGGGGGGGGGGGGTGAGGGGGCGAAGTAAGATTTAAAATAACAAATTTCAAACCAAATCCGAGCAAACAAGATGACACAGCGAGTGAACATCGCAGGGAAAACATGTTCATGTAGAATGAATAACTGAACATATAACACATAGGAACTGCTCTAGCTAACGATAGATGTTATTCATGCCGGGGGCCTCGTAACCTCGCTTTGATAATACTGAAAGTCTATTCGGGAAAATAGATGCGTTAATGGGGGATAGACATAATTTCATTCAAGCCAGTGGGCACAATAATTCACAATGACGAACAAGTGATTCTAATAAGTTTAACCCGGAGCAAATGTTTTCATCGCCATTGTTAGATGCAAACCAGGAACTGGTGACCTTAACAACGCCGGTAATGGTGTGAACACAAAAATGATTCAACATTCTATGTGATAAAAGACAATGCCACCAGATGTCACACAGTCTCACTGATGGTCAGGAAAGTCAGAATGTAGGATGGCGTCTTACTTACAACCAACCCTCACCAGCAGTTTTATTTTTCGCGTCTATTTCATATTTCAACCAGGTGTGAGCGTAGTGCGATATTATATATGAACGTACATTTTACACCAAGACAATACGTGTGATTATAACTTCGCCTCTCAGATTCAGGAATAATTGTTATTTGTGTACAGCAGCCATGAATTCGATGAAAGGATGGAACTTGGTGAAAATTACCACCGTGATAGGATGTATGTTCCTCAACATGCCTTGTGGATTTCCGTGGCTCTGGGGCAACTTTTCAGTGTACACACTTTCTTACATGGTCTTACGCCTGAACACAGTCTCCGGGGTGCAGGCACCTGGGTATTTTCTGTGTACACGACCTCCGTTGCGGTTGGCATGCTCGTTTACGGAACGGTTTTGATGAAATACGTCGACAGAAAATGGAGTCTTGTAGTCAATCTAGTTATCACAGTAGTATCTTTATTCCTTGCTTACTTAGCTGTTCAAAAGTCGTTGATCTTGTTAGTGATCACATTAGGCGCATTATTTGGCTTAGGAAGTGGGCTCTTTTATGGCAATGGATTCCAACTGATTGCGGAACAAGCTGACGGAGACATGGGCTTACTTACGTCTCTTTTCCACTGTTCTTATGCTATGGGAGCTCTTGCAATAAATTGGGGATTGACATGGTATGCAAACCCAAACAACGAAATTCCTTGGTTCAAGCTCGGATCTATGACTTTCTTTACACAGAGAAATGTGTTGGACAAAGTTCCGTCTACATTTTTGGTTTTTGCAGTTGTTTCACTCTTCCTTTTTGTTATTGGCTTTCTGTTGTTACAGTTTTAACGCATCCGTCAGCCTGTTTACAACAACCGTCAAACTGAGAACTGTGTCAGTAGACAACGTTGAAGTGAGTGAAAAAGATACAAAAATTCCGACCGATGCAACACGCCTAATGAATACATCGACCGATGCAACACGCCTAATGAATACATCGACCGATGCCACCAAGAAAATGAATAATTACTCGCCCACAGAAATGCTGAAAAACTCTTCTTTTACCTTGTGTGGTTTTCCTTTTTTCGCAGGGTACTCCACTTTCCTTCTTCTCACAAAACTACTACAAAAGCTACGGTCAGATTTGGATTCACGATGACCACTTCCTGACAGATATCGGTACTATGTTGATCATTGTCAGTACTTTGGCAAGATTTGGTTGGGGAGTTGTGATGGACAAAGTTGGTCTTAAAACAACTCTCATTTCTATGACCTGCTCTATCGTCGTCGTAAACTCTGTGTATTGTTTCACGCCCATGGTCAATTGTTACGTCTTTCTATTTACGACGCTGCTTTATGGAAT
>JAXRKP010002744.1:0-2500 GCA_037039925.1 Doris montereyensis
CTACTACACTACTACTACTACTACTACTACTATCCACTACCTATTACTACTACTACTACTACTACTACACTACTTTCACTACCACATTACCACTACCACACTACTACTAATACTATTAATCACTATTACCACTACTACTGCTAATACCAATACCACTACAACTAATACCAATAATAATATCACTAACACTAATACTACTACTACAATTACTACTATTGACTACTACTACTACAACTATTACTACTACTACGCTACTACTACTACTACTACTACTACTACTAACAATACCAATAATAATAATAATAATAATATTAATAAGAATAATAAATAGCTACAATAATAATACAAACAAATGATGATAATGGTGACGAATGATGATGAGGATGATGATGATGATGATGATGATGATGAGATTCGGGACGAGGATGATAATAATAATAATAATAAAAATAATAATAACTAAAATACTACTATTACTATCAATTAATTACTAATAATTACCACTACCACTACCACTACTACCACTACTACTACTACTACTACTACTACTACAACTACCATTACCACTCAAATCACTACTACTACTACTACTACTACTACTACTACTACTACTAATTACAACAACTACTGCTGTAACTACTACTACTACTACTACTGTTACAACTACCGCTGCAACTACTACTACTACCACTACTACTACTACAAACACTGCCGGACCACTACTACTACTAATAATACTACCACTACCAATTACCACTACTACTATACAATAGTATTACTAATAAAGCTACTACTACGGTTATACGAATTTACTAAATATTTATACATTACTACTACTACTACTACTACTAATACTACTACTACTACTCATTACATACGCCCCTCCCTCTCTTGAATATTACTTCTCACATACATATTACTTATCGACTCTCACTCTCAATACCCGGGCACAATAACTCACTACTACTATTACTACTACTGTACTACTACTACTACTAATGTGAAATTGCCATGCATTTAAAGCGATTTTCAACAGGTTTTGTTTATTAATAAGTAGGAATAGCATGGTTCAAGCCTATTTGCGCAACTTCAATATCGTGTACAAATTCGATCTAATAATCGTACTTGATATCACCTTGGGCTTACGATGCTTTTTTTTTTTCAATTTTAACATAAAGCTTGAGAAGTTGATATGGCGATATGTAGTTGTGCGATATAAATCTATTGAAGATCATTTTAAAGAATTCTATTGACTTAGTTGACAAAATAATGGGGGAGGGTGGGGGGGGGGTGACGCCCTATTCCATCGGAAGTAAATCCTATGAAAAGCGTGCTGACACAAATAGCTACTAAAATGCAAGTCAAATGACTTTTTACGATGGACTTCTGGGTAAGTCAAATTTTGTGTCGTGTCAATGAGGATCTTCTCCGTGAGACGGTTTTTATTTTGAATGACAGTCAAAACATATCATCGCAGATCATAGCCTCTGTCTTTTATTGGTTTAAAAATATCAGATGGCCAAAGAAGCTGGTTTCCAGTTTGGGTAGATTGTTTCTGACCCTCCTATTGACCTAGCAGCAATAGGGGTAGCTACGTCTATTCACATTCAGCAAAAGGAGAGACAGTGTGGAAAGCAAATGTAAAACTGATTTACCCTGGGCTCAACTTTGAGTATGGAACTTACTTTTCTTAAGTGATACTACTTTCAGATATGACATAATCGTATAAGATAGTTTATGCTACTTTCAGATATGACATAATCGTATAAGATAGTTTATGCTACTTTCAGATATGACATAATCGTATGAGATAGTTTATGCTTCTTTCAGATATGACATAATCATATAACATATTATGCTGCTTTCAGGTGTGCGTGATAATATAAAATAATATAAAATAGGATAATATGTCTTTTTTTCCAGGTAGGACATACTCATATCAGGTATGTTACATTCAGGTATATTTAGATTGCGATGCAGGCAAAATCAAATCAAAAGTATTCGGAAAGAACACGAGCACAATATTAATGTAAAAAAGGCGTACAACTATATCCTTTCTGTTATCTTTTGCATTATTACGTTATAACGAAATCAAGCACGCTTGAAAAAGAAATCAAAGAAAATGTAAACACTCACACGTAAACAAGCAAACACTGACATACGCCTTTTACATACAACTAGACATAATAATATGCATACTCATGTTATAAAATCATAAAATATTTCGTTCATTTATTGAAGAATTCGTTCATTCATTATCTCATTCATCCATTCATTCTCATTCATTCATTCATTCATTCATCCATTCATTCATTTATCAATTCATTCATTTATTCATTCATTCATACATTTATTTTGTTTTAGAGAACAATTATAATCAAGCTCGGAACTTTAGTATTGTAGGGTGCAAAAATAACTTATCGACTGAAAGAATGGCGAAATCCTGTTTTTGTATTGGGGTTTAAAATTGAGATTTTAATATTCTTTCTCAGCATGAGAA
>JAXRKP010002744.1:10000-37565 GCA_037039925.1 Doris montereyensis
TTGTCAGTGTTAGGTTTTTCCTACACTGATTGAAACTAACTTTGATAAATGTCACAATGTCCCGTAAATGTCATGATTGTTGCAATCAAGTTATTTAAGCTACTAGTCATTTTTGAGCATCAACAAAACCCGACGATTAATATAGAAATAATTGTAGAAAGGTGAGAAATACAGTTGACGCCAGTGTGACGCTCTATTCGAAACAATTCACATATGTCCGTCTTCCACTGATCATCATTACAAACGTAATTATTATATCTTATTATATCGTTGAGTCTATAATATGTTATGCATGCCTCTCAATGACCCCATTATCACATATAGTATGTCAATATTATTGTTTTTCCGATTGGATCAAACCTCGTTAATTTATAGTTAAATTCCACTATAGTAATAATGCACCATAATTCTTATTGCCTTTGTGGAAATTTCAATAAACTAATCGTGCTTATGAAACCAATGGATACAGCTGAGATATAAACGAATTAGTATTTTCGAAAATAAATAACACACCAAAAATACAGGGTCTTATTTCAATATTAAAATAACCTTAGTGCTAGGATTACGGTTAGAAATGTGGTTATGGTTAGGTTTATGGTTAGGTATAGGGTTATGACTAGGGTTAGGGTTAGGGTTATGGTTAGGCATAGGGTTAAGGTTAGGGTTAGGGTTAGGGTTAGGGTTAGGTTAGGTTAGGGTTAGGGTTAGGGTTAGGGTTATGCATAGGGTCATGGTTAGGGTTGAGGTTAGGCATAGGGTTATGGTTAGGGTTAGGTTAGGGTTATGGTTAGGTTAGAGTTAGGTACAGGGTCATGGTTAGGGTTAGGTATAGGGTTATAGTTTAGCGTTAGGGTTAGGCATATGGTTAGGGTTAGGGTTAGGAATAGCGTCATGGGGTTATGGTTGGAGTTACGGCATAGTGACACGGTTAGTGTTAGGCATAGGGTCATGGTTAGGGTTAGTGTTAGGCATACGGTCATGGTTAGGGTTAGGGTTAGGCATAGGGTCATGGTCAGGGTTAGAGGGTCATGGTTAAGGTTAGTGTTAGGCATAGGATCAAGATTACGGTTAGGTTAGTCATCGGGCCATTGTTAGGGTTTTTGTTAGGCATGGGGCCATGGTTAGTGTTAGGGTCAGGCATAGGGTCAGGGTTAGACATAGCGTCAGGGTTAGGGTTATGTTAGGTATGGTGACATGGTTAGTGTTAGGCTTAGGGTTAGGATTAGGTTTGGTTATGGTTAGGGTTAGGAGGCATATGGTGATGGTTAAGATTAAAGGTAGGCATACTGTCAGGGTTAGAGTTAGTCATAGGGCCATGGTTGCTTAGGTTAGGCATAGGGCCATGATTAGGTTAGGTTAGGGCTAGGGCCATGGTTAGGTTAGTTAGGCATAGGACCATGGTTAGGGTTAGACATAGGGCCAGTGTTAGGGTTAGGGTTACATAGGGCCATGGTTAGGGTTAGGGTTAAGAATATGGTTATGATTAGGATTAGGTATATGGGCATGATTAGGGTTAGGAATACCATGATTAGGGTTAGACATAGGTTCATGGTTAGGGTTAGGCATAGGACCATGATTAGGGTTAGGCATAGGACCATGGTTAGGGTTAGGCATAGGACCATGGTTAGGGTTAGGCATAGGACCATGGTTAGGGTTGGGCATGGACCATGGTTAGGGTTAGGCATAGGACCATGGTTAGGGTTAGGTATGGGACCATAGTTAGGGTTAGGCATAGGACCATGGTTAGGGTTAGACATGGGGCCATGGTTGGGGTTAGGCATAGGGCCATGGTTAGGGTTAGGCATAGGGCCATGGTTAGGGTTAGACATAGGGCCATGGTTGGGGTTAGACATAGGACCATGGTTGGGTTTAGACATAGGGCCATTGTTAGGGTTAGATTACATAGGGCCATTGTTAGGGTTAGACATAGGACCATGGTTAGGGTTAGGCATAGGACAATGCTTAGGATTAGGCATAGGGCCATTGTTAGGTTAGGAATAGGACCATGGTTGGGGTTAGACATAGGAACCATGGTTTGGGTTAGGCATAGGGCCATGGTTGGGGTTAGGCATAGGGCCATGGTTGGGGTTAGACATAGGGCCATGGTTGGTTGCGGTTAGGCATAGGACCATGGTTAGGGTTAGGCATAGGGCCATGGTTAGGGTTAGGTATAGGGCCATTGTTAGGGTTAGGCATAGGGCCATGGTTGGGGTTAGAATAGGGCCATGGTTAGGGTTAGATATAGGGCCATGGTTAGGGTTAGACATAGGGCCATGGTTAGGGTTAGACATAGGACCATGGTTAGGGTTAGGCATAGGGCCATGGTTAGGGTTAGACATAGGGCCATGGTTAGGTTACTAGGACCATGGTCCAGAGGCATGGTTAGAGTAGGACCATGGCTAGGGTTAGACATAACCATGGTTAGGTTAGGAATAGGGCCCCCAAGGGTTAGGTTTTGGCCATGGTTGGGGTTCCCCCCCAGGACCATGGTTCCTCCTGGTCCAGGTAGCTGGATCGACACCTAATGCCGTCGGTGACCGGGGGGATGTAAAGGAGGTTCGGGTTAGCACATAGGAATGGTTGGAGTTAGGCATAGACCATGATTAGGTTAGGCATAGGGCCATGGTTGGGCCTGTTAGACCTGGGAGTCAGCATATGGTCATGTTTAATAATAGGGTCATGGTTAGGATTAGGCATAGGGCATTGTTAGGGTTAGGAATAGGGTCATTGTTAGGGTTAGGTACCTCAAATCAAATTAAATAGGGTCATTATTACAGGCCGAAGCGTCATTCTGTTGTGCCGTGACGATATGTTATGCCATTGTTAGGGTTAGACATAGGGTCATCTTTCAACATCGGTCATTGTCAGGGTGAGGCATAGGGCATTGAATGAGTATGCGCCCTGTTAGGGTTAGAAATGGTCAGGTTAGGGTTCATTATGACTTAATGGTCTCCCCATGATTTATTGTTTTAGGGTTAGCTCATAAAAAACAACGAATTGCATTTATAATTATTTTCTATGAATTTTTACGCGGACATGAACAGGAATTACTTGGTTCGTGTGCTCACATATTAATGTTGTAAAACTTCATTGTTAGGTTTTTATTTCGTTTTTATTTTATCAAACTTTATGAGTAATTCATTGTTAGGGTTAAATTCATAATCGAATTACAAGGGTCAATTACATCTAAGCATAAGATCATGGTTAGGCTTCTCAACCAAAAGTTTAGGGTTCAAGCCCGGCCGGTTAGGCAAAATTTTTTTGAGTTATTTCATAGTTAGGGGTTAGGCAAAAAGCCATTGTTAATTCATCATAATGTTATGTGTTTGTCATACTATAATCTTGATATACTCATTGAGTGTCTTAGACATGGGGCTAACAGTGCCCTATTTTATAAGTCCGTCCCGTGACAATATTATGATTATCCATCTGATAATCCATGGATGAAAACATGTACTTCATACCCTTTCCTTTTACTCAAAGTAATGTGCAGGAATTTTAGAATGAAATCGCCATCATCTAGATTCTATTATAAGAGTTTAATGTTTGAATAGATTGAAATACGCGCTAAGCAATACGAATATATGTATTATGTAATTATGTCAATTATATTCACTCTTTTTAGCCTCAAATTACGTTTTGGAATTTACAAGTTTGTATATTTTATGATATCATGTTTTTGTTCATCTTTCAAACATCGGTCAGCATGTGGGGAAGCAAAATGATTTTTCTCTCTGAGTGACGAATCATCTCAATTGTGGATTTGACATTGATTTTCGCAACTCCATTGTGAGTTTAAATCTTTACTAGGACAATTATAAACTCTAAACAAAACGCGGACAACACGTGACCCTTTTTGTCAGAAATTATCAATGTTGGAAGCTTGACAGTTTTTTATTTTCGTTTTTATTTTTCAAACTTTATAGATGCAGTAAATTCTTCGTGAATACAATTACTTCTAAGTCGGTTGCAGTATCAGAAATGCAATGATGGAATAGTGTATCAACTCATACTTGTATATTGTCATACCACTGAGATAACTCGAATAATCAGGATAATAATGTTACAAAAGTAACGCTATAGAATAATATTACATTAAAATAAATCTTCTTGTTTTAGGCTGTATTATAACATAAATGAAATGCTGTGGTCTTGTATTAAACTACAGAAAAATGCCTCGGGGTTAATTAAAGTCCAGATTGAAATACTGAGCAATACGAAGGAGTGGGAGGTAATTAGTCAATTAAATTCACTCTCAATTAAAAAAGCTTTGCATTACGTTTTGGAATTGAACGTTTTTCTATTGTTAACAATATCATGTTTTGTTGATACATCTTTGAGGTCACAAACGAGACGGACGGAAGAAAATGATTTTTGTCTCTGATGACGAATCATCAAATTGTGGATTTGAAAGATTTTGGCAACTCCATTGTGAGTTTAAATCTCTACTAGGACAATCAAAACTCTAAACAAAAAACACAAGATCACCTTTTTGTCAGAAATTATCTTTGGTAAATCAAATCAGTATATTTTTTTTAAATTTTATTTATAGATGCACTGAGTACTTGTGAATAGATCTCTACGAGTTCATGCTGCCTTGCAAGTATATTACCACGGGTCTTGTGATGACCAAAGGCTAAGGGAGTTAGCCCTCAGGAAAATAACAACAAAGTGCCTTGTAGAATGATTTTGTACATTAAAATAAATCTTCTTGTTTTAGGCTGTATTATAACATAACATAGGAAATGCTGGGGTCTTGTATTAAAAAAAACAGAAAAATGCCTCGGGATTTAATTAAAGTCCATACTTCCTGAGCCATACAGGAGTGGAGGTCGTTAGTCCAGAAACAAAGCAAAAAGGACAAGGAATAGAAAATTCGAGGACCAAATGAACGTTTTTCTAGTTTTCATGTTAACAATATCTGTCCAGAGATAGAGCTAGACAGGACTAAGCCTCCTAAAGAGGCAAGGACTAGAAATTTGGAAATGTATAAGCCCACCTCTGAACAGCATTAAATAGCAAGAAAACAAAGAAGAGATATTTAACCGATACAAACAGCTACAAAGATTCTCGAACTCGAAGAGAAACCAATGGTTTTAGGAGATTTAACCGATAGAGAGGCAACAATGTAGAAACATCAGGAGGAGTGATAGGTAAAGAAGGAGATACAACAACTTCTCAAAATGTAAAGACTAGTAGATTTTTCCTAAAGAATGACATGGAAATAGCTAAAAAAAAAAATTCCTCATAAAGATATTCACAAACATATTAAATGAAGACATGTTAAAAGTCAATCATAGACTAGATAATAGTTAGCAGCACCCCTTTTTTAAAGTACAATGGATGCAAGAGTAAACAGAGGTGCTGGCATATTTAGTAGTCATCACATAGGGATAGCCAAAATGAGATTACTAACTGAAGAAAACAAACAAAAAAGGAAAGAGAAGAAAGCTATTAAACTCAAAATATAAGAACTAAATAAACTAATAATAAAACAGATATATCAATTCAGGAATAAAAAGATTTATCGGTGAAAGGCAGATGGATGTAAAGGATAGCACAATAGAAGAAAACTTGGCAAATGTATAAAGAAACACTCCTCAGTTGTACTGAAGAGGTTTGTGATAGAAAACAAATTAAAGGAGATGGGAAAAGAACAGCAATGTGGAATGCGAATGACAAGATTAATATCAAAGAAAAGAAAGATGCCTTGAAGAAATACTTGCTAACACAGAGACCAGATGATAAGATATATTACGTGAGTAAAAGAACTATCGCCAAAGAGGAAGTTGGGAAAGCAAAACAGGAAACAGTAGGAGGAATTAGGACAAAGACTAAAAAAGCTATCAATGAAATCAAAAGCTGTTCTGGGTAGCAATGAAGAGCATGAGAAAGACCAAAGCATGCCCAATACGACAAATTGATAACGCCAAAGGAGAAATAATGCAAGGAGACAGCGAAATTATGGAAACGTGGAGAAAGTATTTTCAACAATTACATAATCCCTCCAGAACATAAACAAGGAGAACAGATGAATTTGTCAGAGTAACAAGTAATCCAGATGAGACAGCTGAAGATGTAGATATCTCAATGGAAGAAATCAAAACAGCTATAAGAAAAATGAAATAAGGAAAGGCTCCAGGAGCAGATCCAGTTTATCCAAAAATGATTAAGACCCAAGGACCAGAGGCAGGCAAACTACTGCATGCAATATGCCAACAAGCATGGACGTCCAAACAGGTGCCAGACGACTGGAAAAAGGGAACGGTAGTACCAATACACAAGAAAGGATCAACTATGGAATGCTCAAACTATAGAGGGATATCACTACTTAGCCTACCAGGAAAAGTGTATACCAGGATTCTGGAAATTAGATTAAGAAAAGAGTAGAGGATCAGATTGAAGCACACCAGAATCGATTTAGACCAGGAAAAGTGTAGAAGACCACATATTTACAATTAGACAAGTAATAGAAAAATTGACATTGACTTGCACCCTTACACCTGTGTTTTATTGACTTTGAAAAGGCATTTGACACTGTAATGAGGGACGAACTATGGCATTCCTTAAAAGAACACAATGTAGAGCATAATTTAATAGAAGTCATCAAACGTTTTTACAATAAACCAACATGTGCGGTGAGAGTAGCTGAAGAATTTGATATAGAGTAAGACAGGGTTGTATCCTAACTCCTTTTTTGTTTATCACATTCATGGATCCAGTCGCAAAGGCATCCTCAAAAAGGAAGAAAATGAATGTCAGTATGCGGTAGCTCAAACTAGTAAATGTCTCAATGCTTTCATTTGCTGATGGTTTAGTTCGGTTTGGAAAATCAGAAAGGACATCCAGTCGAATATCAACATGATGAATAGTGAATTAAATAAAAGAGGAATGAGAGTAAATGCAAAGAAAACCAAAAGAATGCTAGTAACTAGGGAAGCTAAAAGAGAAAATCTTAAATTGGGCAGGGAGAATTTAGAACAAGTTCAAAGCTACAATTACCTAGGAGTAATGATTAAGAGAAGAAATCAGTCAGAGAAGCCAAACGGCAAGTGCAATATATAACCACCCGGGAAAGGCATTTGTATGTAAACAAGAAATGTCAACAAAAACCAAAATAGCAGTATACAACACGGTTCATTGCCCTAGTCTCCTCTATGGCAGTGAAACCTGGACAGTAGGGAATACAGTAGAGTACAAGCAGCCGAAATGAACTGCTTATTAGGGAAAAATAAGAGAGACAAAATCAGAAACACAACAATAAGAGATCAAACCAAAGCATAAAAACTAAGATAGAAATGAATCAATTGAGATTGTTTAGGCATGTTAACAGAATGAATGACAATAAAATATCTAAATGGTACAGTTCTAAAACTCAAGGTAAAAGACCAAAAGGCAGACCTCGGAGAAAGTGGGAAGAAGATATAAATGAGGCATTAACGCAAAGAAATTTAACTTTCACGGAAGGAAACATAAAATGTCAGGACAGGGCAGCCTGAGAAAGATCATTTCGGGCATATAAACCCATGCACCGGAAGATAAAATGAGAGCTGATAAAGAAAGAAAAAAAGAAAAGAAGCTCTTAAGAAGTTGATTTTGATATTTTCAGCCAGCTTGCATCCATTTCTCATGTTTCTATTCATGCTTTACCATTTTGACACACACACACACACACACACACACATCTTTAGAGGAGGAATTGATCTATGCCGCTAACTAGAGAGGATCTCTTCAATGTTGTGGCATCGCTGGCTGACCGGTAAGGTTGTCAGACTAAGGATCATGAGGTCCTGAACTCGAGTCTTAGCAAAGCTAAGTCCGACGTTGTCATCTATGGGAAAGGCGCTTAACACGCATTTTCCCGACTCTACCCAGGTGCAAATGAATGGGTACAACCACTAGCTCGGGGGTAAGTACCTGCGTCAAACTAGCGTCCTGGCCTTGAGATGATTATCATAACCTTTCTCATTTCACGCTATTGAAACCAGGATAACCTCCGTCTATATGGGCCGTAACAGCATCAAAGGAAATGTACTTACTTGATTTAACTTTGGTTAGCATTTCGCCATGTCTTGTTCTGATTTATGTTTATAGAGCATGTATTCTATCTCGGTGCTATTTATATAATTTTATATACAGTTCGATTTGTTTTATTTGTAATAAATATCGTGACAAACACATCGTTGCTGTTAAACAATCGTTTGCCGTGACTGAATGTGTGTTTCAAGCTATGTATAAAACAGTTTTTCTGGATCTCTACCGAATGTGTATTTCAAGTTGTTTATAAAACAGTTTTCTGGATCTCTACCGAATGTGTATTTCAAGTTGTTTATAAAACAGTTTTCTAGGTCTCTACCGAATGTGTATGTTTCTACCGAATTTATAAAACGAATGTGAGTTTCGTTGTTTAGTTTTATGGTTTCTACCGAATGTGAGTTTCAAGTTGTTTATAAAACCGTCTTTACTGTTTCTACCGAATTTTCAAGTTGTTTATAAAACCGTCTTTATGGTTTCTACCGAATGTGTGTTTCAAGTTGTTTTATAAAACTGTCTTTATGGTTTCTACCGAATGTGTGTTTCAAGTTGTTTATAAAACTGTCTTTATGGTTTCTACCGAATGTGTTTAAGTTGTTGTTTATAAAACAGTTTTCTGTGTCCCTACCGAACGTGAGTTTCTGTATCTCTACCGAATGTGTGTTTCAAGTTGTTTGTAAAACTGTCCTTTTGTCTTCTACCGAATGTGTGTTTCAAGTTGTTTATAAAACTTCTTTTTGTCTTCTGACCGAATGTGTGTTTCAAGTTGTTTATAAAACTGTCTTTATGGTTTCTACCGAATGTGTGTTTCAAGCTGTTTATAAAACTGTCTTTTTGTCTCTACCGAATGTGTGTTTCAAGTTGTTTATAAAACTGTCTTTAACCGAATGTGTTTCAATCTATAAAACTGTCTTTTGCCTTCTATCGAATGTGTGTTTCAAGTCATTTGTAAAAATACCGAATGTGTGTTTAACGTGAACGAAATTGTTTTTATAAAACTTCATTTTTTTTGCTTCTCCGAATCGGTCTTTAAATTTGTTTATGAAACAGTCTTCTGGGTTTTGACCGAATGTGTGTTTAAAATTGTTTATTAAACAGTTTTCTGTGTATCTACCGAATGTGTGTTTCAAGGTGTGTATAAAACAGTCTTCTGGATCTCTACTGAATGTGTTTAAAGTTGTTTGTAAAACTATCTTTTGAGTCTCTACTGAATGTGTGTTTCAAATTGTATGTAAAACTGTGTTTTGGGTCTTCATCGAATGTGTTTCAAATAGTTTTATAAACAAATTTCAATTTGTTTGTTAAAAGATTATTGGAACTCTCTCAAAACTATTTCTTTTAAGTGAGCAATAGTTATTAACAGTTCAGGTTATCTTCATGTTTTTTTAAGTAGTTGTTTGTTTTCTTAATTAGATTTGTATTTATTAACTTTTCTTTTACTTTGTCTTTACCACTGTCAGCAACAACCCAAAACTCAAATATGAAATCTGTGACAGATAGGGGATCTTGGTTGTCCAGAGATAAGGTGTTGGTCTCTCAATCAAAAGGTCGTGGATTCAATCTCCATAAACGGTTGATACATTTTCTGGTTTTTTTTACGGGTATGATCTACCCCCTTGGTACAGATGGGTAGATCAACACCTAGTCCCATCGGAGACGGATGATAAAAAGGAAATCCCGTGTGCAGATCACAACACTCTGTACATATAAAAGTCCCTTAGCTGTTTACAAAGCAGTCCAGACAATATTAAAAGTCCTACAAGAATACCTGACATCGCCTTAGTTGTTGATATTGATAAATTAGAAATCAAATCTGTAACATATTGGCTCTAAAGACGTTTCGATGACATGACTTACTGTTAAATTGGCCAAGGTTTCGATGCATATGAGTTATTCACGAGTTTATTGATGAGCGCTCGAGAGTCAGACGAAACTTGTTTGTCATGGTGCAAAAGAATTCATGATGCTTACCGTAATGCAGCCGCCGACAGCATGGCCTTCTAGAAGACTTTGGCATTAACGTGTCTCATCAGAGCAAAGTTCATAAACGAACAAAATCAAAGGACGAGGAAAATATAAATATCTAAACTATGACTTAAATTAATATAAGATAAAAATACTTTTATTGGTGGGCAGGGGGGGGGATGGTGGAGGGGTGGGGTGTTATAATGGGACATACGATACTGCGTAATAGATAAGCAATACGTTGTGAAGTAATATCATTGGCGCTTCCTGAGGATGGTTGGTTTAACTTCTCTATGTCCACCCGATTACTATCTCGTGTCTTTTGTGCCAGGAAACCTACAAAATAACGAATAAAAGCTTCTTTAAACTTCGTGCTCGTCATCAGGTAGACTATGATATTGGCACTGGAACAAATACCTTCACCAATATATGCAATGTACCACAAAAAATCGTATAGATTTGTATATACCATCCCTTTGTTAAATTCGACTACAAGTGACATAGCCAAAAATAGCACAGTTCCAGGGAAAAAGCAGGTGATGTACATGGCAGCTATGACCGTGACAGTCATCGTTGCACGTCTGTCCTTTCCAGACATGCCGCCTTTCTTGTTGCCTTGTCTTTCTTCTGAACTGTTGCCTGTACTATTTGATACATTAGACCTCTCCAGGATCTTGGATTGTTCTAAACGCCATTGGCTCTGAGATGCCAATTTCCATACAATTAAAGCGGTGAATACGGTGACAGCAACATAGGAGGACATACTCAAAGCCGTGACTAAACTATATGAAATTTGGTTGATGTCGTACAGCAGGTAATGTATATCATTATCTGTCAGAGCAGACTGGTTGGTCTGTTCGCTAGACTCAATCACCATAGCAGTGGTGTAAAACATGAAACTATGCGGAATCAAACACATAATAAAGATACTTGGTAATATTATCTTAAGTTTGTTCTTGGTTAAAATCAGTTTAACTTGTAACGGTCGCATAACACACAGGCATCTTTCGCATGCGATAAGACATGTGATGCAACCACCTACAGTTGTGAAGTAGGCACGCTGATCACCAATCACTGCGTCTTCATAGTAATGCAGATCGATGACATCGCAGACCAGATCACAGAATGATGGATTAAAAGTGAGAGTCATCCATAGTAGAATAAGAAGACTAGCCAAGTCAGTGACAGCCAGAGTCACCAAAGAAACGTTGATGGTTTCTTTGAATCCAAGTTTGATGAACGTGACGATATTGGCGATGTTAGCTCCTATACCAAAAATTGAAATGCCACATGTTATGATAGCTGGATTTATAAGCATCAATAGTGAGAACGTTCCATCGTTTATAAGCGGACGCCTTTTGTCCATAAATAACGTTGAATTTACAAGGACGTCTGAAAAATTCATGATTGACATTGGTGTATTCCTAAATGACCAAATGACTAGTCTTTTTCTTTCTCTTCTGTTCTTCTGTCCTTTCTATTATCTGTCATCGTCTCTATTTACGTTCAATGCAGTATTTTAGGGAATTCCTGTCATCGTTGTGGCTCAATGCATCTGGTTGAAATGGAGAAAACAAATATACATGAAATAACAGGAATAATATCATTCTGAATAGAATAATTCGTAACATGTAATATGCATGAATCAATCTGGTGGTCTTTGTTGTTGTTGTGGTGTTGTTTTGTTGCTGTTGTTGTTGTGGTTGTTGTTTTGGCTACA
Source organism: Doris montereyensis (assembly GCA_037039925.1). Classification (NCBI taxonomy): domain Eukaryota; kingdom Metazoa; phylum Mollusca; class Gastropoda; order Nudibranchia; family Dorididae; genus Doris; species Doris montereyensis. The sequence goes on from JAXRKP010002744.1 coordinate 21,720, forward strand.
AATTGTATGTGCACAAATATAACAACATTTCTTTCAGATAACTGATAGTTGAAAATCTAGATTTAACTATTGAATAGAACATATTATGTCTGTGTCTGTGGGTTTGTTGTTGTTGGGTTTTTTTTTTCATTTGGCTTTTGCTTATAGCCAACAACATATGGCGAGAGACATCCGTGACCTACCTCCAACCATGACTGTATAGTTGAAGTGTTTATGTGCAAAGCAGAACCTGATGCAAATGTATCTGTATTTTGGGACAAAAAAGATGAATCTATCTTCTTAGCTTATCCTATAAGCTTCAACCCTTATTGTTTAGATATATTACATTGAAAAGTATGATTATCTCACAGTTATTGTTGTCTTGTATGAGGAAGGTATAATAAGCTTTAGTAAGTAAGCAATTTTTGTATCAGGGGATAACACAAACAATAACATATCGAAAAGGATTACAGAATTGAGTAAAATCATCAAAGACTAAACACCGGGTTGAGATTTAGTCAAACATGAAGAACAAAGGAATACAAATTCACATTTCATAGCCCAAGCAATTAAAGTCGAGCATATAATAGATTATACAAGTTTCTTTTTCACTTTGTCATCAGCAATACGATAAAAGCACTCCTCCTCTCAATGAAAACAAAAGGCGTAGGCACATTCATAGCCAAGAAGGGAATCCCAAATCCATGTCGTGTAGTTTAGAACATGGAGAAGAGGTTATCTATCACAGAGGATTTGAGGTGCATATTATGATTTGACATAGGAAGCTAGAAATTTGAAGAGAATTTGGTTCATTCTCATTCTAACTACAAATTATTTACTTAAAACTTGTATCAAGAGTGTCAGTTCATATTTGTCATCGTATTTAATTAGTTTGTACTTAATGCATGTTATGATAACTAGGACTAATTAGATATTCCCTCAGCGATAATGAAGAGATGGGGGAGGGGTGGGAAGGTATGATGTGGCGGGGAATGGTGGTGTTTCCGACGTAATCTGCAGTTTTGGAGAAAAAACTGTGTCATTATTACGTAATTCAATAAAAACTAAAATGTAATCTTACGATTCGTGCGGAACACGTGTCAACCAGGAAGGGTTTGTATAATTATTTTCAAGTGGATCGTTGAACTTCTGGATTGGTGTACTCAAGGTCACCTTGAACAAAGTAATGAGGAAAACGTATCAATGTGTCACTCGTTAATATCAATTAGAGATACTTATGTATACAGCTTCTTGTAAAATGATTCAACGAATATAATTGGGATTGGAGATGGGTATTGGTGGGTGTGAAGGAAATGGAGGGGGGTTGTTTAACAATTTGAAACTGATGTGGAGTGTGATAATTTGATGGTTGTTTTCATATGATTTTTTTTACAAATCTGATGTCAATGGTGTTATACCTTACGGCTTTCTGTCTCCAAATAATTGCTGAATTAAAAATATAACCTTACAAATATGATACTGCTGTGGTGAAGAAATTGGAAAATATTTACATATCTCAGAACTATTGAGCTGCAACCGTAAAGGAAAATGTATACTAATATATGAGTTGGGTTTCTTTTTAGGTATGAATGTGACAACGTATATAATAGAATATAATACAATTTGTTTCTGTATCATAGATGAATAATGTATCCCTATAGTTTTAAAATTGAAAACAAAATTTCATTTACGTGTCTGCCAACTAACAACGCAATGTATTCATTGCACTGCCTTAGATCGTTAGGACATTACAAACATTTTTGCTTGTAGTCACCAGTTTCAATTGACAAAGCTAGGCTCACAATTATATTGTCTTCTTTTCTTTTTTTTGTCTCGCTGTCCGCAAAAACCTGGAATTACAGTTCATTTTTTGTTGTCGTAATAACTTGATAGTTGTCTCCTGAATGTGTCAATGGCAGTAGAATTGGTGGTTTCTTGACTGGAAGAGTTCCAGATAAAATGGCGGATGGAAAAAAAAAAGAAAACGAACGAAATTGTAAGTTTGTTGTTGTTGTTGTTGTTGTTGGTTCTGTTGTTTTGTCTCTGATGGATGGGGATGGGTTTTTTTTTTGAGCAGAGATATGTTCATGATGTTGTTGGTTATTTTGAAAATGGCTGTGGTCTTTGCTCTTGTTTGTGTCAAAGCCAGCGGTTCGAGGCCGAGTTCTTTCATAATAATATGTGAGTTAGTGAGTCGTCAGTGGTTGGCAGAGATGTATTTTACTTTTCATCCCTGGACTTTTTTTCCAGCACTGTTATTAATTTGTGTTTTGTTGGGTGTCCTAATCACTCATAAAACGGCTTTAAGAAAATAAAAGTTCTAAAGTTCTCAGTTGAAAAGAGAATCTGGAGTTAGGACATAATAAAACTGACATTTATGACAAACGTAGATCAAAATTTAATGACAGATATTATTTGTGAGACAAGACCATTGACACATGTGAAGATACTCATGAATACAACTTCGAAATCGTCTAATGTGTTCCAAGTAGGACAATAATACAAGAATATAATCCGGGAAAATAAACTGTAAGACTTTATACGTTAATGACATCGTTGCGTGAATGATATACCGTTCTAACTGGGCATGTTGATATAACGATCTAACTGAACATGTTGATATACCGTTCTAACTGGACATGTTGATATACCGTTCTAACTGGACATGTTGATATACCGTTCTAACTGGACATGTTGATATACCGTTCTAACTGAACATGTTGACATAACGTTCTAACTGAACATGTTGATATAACGTTCTAACTGGACATGTTGATATACCGTTCTAACTGAACATGTTGATATACCGTTCTAACTGGACATGTTGATATACCGTTCTAACTGAACATGTTGATATACCGTTCTAACATGTTGAACATGTTGATATACCGTTCTAACTGAACATGTTGATATACCGTTCTAACTGAACATGTTGATATACCGTTCTAACTAGACATGTTGATTGTTCTAATATACATGTTCTAACCGTTCTGGACATGTTGATATACCGTTCTAACTGGACATGTTGATATACCGTTCTAACTGAACATGTTGATATACCGTTCTAACTAGACATGTTGATATACCGTTCTAACTGAACATGTTGATATACCGTTCTAACTAGACATGTTGATATACCGTTCTAACTGAACATGTTGATATACCGTTCTAACTAGACATGTTGATATACCGTTCTAACTGAACATGTTGATATACCGTTCTAACTGAACATGTTGATATACCGTTCTAACTGAACATGTTGATAGACCGTTCTAACTGAACATGTTGATATACCGTTCTAACTAGACATGTTGATATACCGTTCTAACTGAACATGTTGATATACCGTTCTAACTGAACATGTTGATATACCGTTCTAACTGAACATGTTGATATACCGTTCTAACTGAACATGTTGATATACCGTTCTAACTGAACATGTTGATATACCGTTCTAACTGAACATGTTGATATACCGTTCTAACTGAACATGTTGTTCTAACTGGACATGTTGATATACCGTTCTAACTGAACATGTTGATATACCGTTCTAACTGAACATGTTGATATAACGTTCTAACTGAACATGTTGATATAACGTTCTAACTAGACATGTTGATATACTAACTGAACATGTTGTCATAACGTTCTAACTGAACATGTTGATATACCGTTCTAACTAGACATGTTGATATACCGTTCTAACTGAACATGTTGACATAACGTTCTAACTGAACATGTTGATATACCGTTCTAACTAGACATGTTGATATACCGTTCTAACTGAACATGTTGATATACCGTTCTAACTGGACATGTTGATATACCGTTCTAACTGGACATGTTGATATACCGTTCTAACTGGACATGTTGATATACCGTTCTAACTGAACATGTTGATATACCGTTCTAACTAGACATGTTGATATACCGTTCTAACTGAACATGTTGATATACCGTTCTAACTAGACATGTTGATATACCGTTCTAACTGAACATGTTGATATACCGTTCTAACTAGAACATGTTGATATACCGTTCTAACTGGACATGTTGATATACCGTTCTAACTAGAACATGTTGATATACCGTTCTAACTGGACATGTTGATATAACGTTCTAACTGGACATGTTGATATAACGTTCTAACTGGACATGTTGATATACCGTTCTAACTGGACATGTTGATATACCGTTCTAACTGGACATGTTGATATACCGTTCTAACTGGACATGTTGATACACCGTTCTAACTGGACATTTTTTGACTGTTTGGATTTCTAGCTATTTTAGCATAGCTTTAATGAGATCTATAAAACGTCTAATAAACGGTATTACAAAATCCTACCTAGATTGAGATGAGAGAAAGAGGAAAAGTGATTTTGTTCTTCCATTTGTTACGATCATTGATTTATTCTTCACGACTTGAAAGTCGATTTTCTCGGTTACCCGGATTTAGCGAGAGAACGGTTTGTCATATAGGTAACGAGAATATGTAATGACTTTCACAGTGACATTCCTGTTACATAGATGGCATTGCATAAGTGTATGCATTGCGTTTGGTGAAATAGAATTATTCAATCGTATGATTATGTCTACTCGGTTTAAAGATATATCAGTAATTGTTAAATAGAAAAGGAGATTGTAGGGAAAAGGATTGTTTATTATGACAGTACTTGCAAGTACTAAAACTGTATAGAGTACGGTGTGTTCTTGCATCATGGTACGTGCAGTTTCATTGATGTGTGCTTTACGACACTCGTATTGTCAGAATTCAAATTTATAGATACAAATTCTTGCAGTGAAATTTAAAAAGAAGTCAAAATGGTGGAGCAGTGTTTCAAAATAAATAAACAAGACAAACTACATGTCATCTTTCCCTGTTCTCGTCCAGAAAGTCAGCGTTGTATATCAACTGGTAATATATTTTAGATGTATTAAATCTATTAGAACGTTTTGTATAATTCCATGTGTGTGAATAAGTAACTCGCTTTATCTATCTAGCTCCAGAAAACAAATTATGACAGGACACAACGATACATTTTATACAAAGGAGATGGTGAACGCATGTATGTAGCAATTAGGTATGGCTTTAAATCTGGTCTTCATAGTCTCATATATTTAAAACAACTATTATTTTTCCTTCTTTCTTTATCGGTTTCCATTCTACCTTCAAGTGCATGGGTTTGGGTGTCCGAAATGATAGTTCTGCAAGCTATATGACAGTTTCTGTTTCCTTGTGGGAAGTTTACATTTCTTTGCTTTAGTGCCTCTTTTACATCTTCTTCCCACTTTCTCCAAGGTCTGTTTTTTGGTTATTTACTGTGGGATTCCGCCCTGTATGGTGATTGAATACTGATTATCCATTCTCTTATTATTCATCCTGTTTACATGCCTACACCATCTGAGTTGCTTTATTTCTGCCTTAGTTTTTATGTCATCTGTTTTGATGTGATCTTACATTGTTGTTGTGTTTCTGAATTTGTTGGGTTGTTTTTAGTTTTCCCTACTAATAGTCTTAGATATTTCATTTCAGCTGCTTGTACTTTACTGCATTCTTTACAGTATAATTTCAACGCGTGGATTTTATTTTTGCTCATAGATAACTTACTGAGAACTTTTAACAAGGCAATGTGTGCTTACTGTACGCTATAAGGTTCGCTATAATATTCGCTATACTATTCGCTATAATATTCGCTATACTATTCGCTATAATGTTCGCTATAATATTCGCTATACTATTCGCTATAATGTTCGCTATAATATTCGCTATACTATTCGCTATAATGTTCGCTATAATATTCGCTATACTATTCGCTATAATGTTCGCTATAATATTCGCTATACTATTCGCTATACTATTCGCTATAATATTTGCTATAATATTCGCTATAATATTCGCTATGATAAGCGATATGATATTCGTTGAACTTTCTACTTTTTTTCTTCGAATGAGGGAGAGATAAATAAAATGGTCGCAGTATAGGGCACTTCAATCTCAACTCTTGCGTCAATCAATGCAAAATAATACACACAGAAGAAGAATAAGTCGTTCAAGCTGCCCTAAAGACGTGACATTCAGCATCAATTTGATTCTGTAAGAACAGTGGATGATTTGTACCAAGCAAAAGTGTTACTCTTAACAAGAATCACGGGGTGTAGTGATATGTAGCAATATGTAATAGGTGCAAATTTGTGTTTTAGCTAAGGAGACAGGAGGCAGCATTTTTAAGTTTAAATTTAACGCTTTGCTCAAAGGGATTTGTAAATGTTTCACATGCTTCAATCAGCGCTCAGATGTTGGTGATAAGAAACTGAATGAATGCAAGAAATATGTTCTTGTCAGGTCAACCACACCCAGGTGAGATATGTCTGTATGTCAAATATGATGGTGTTTGTTGTTACTATGGAAACGGATGTGGGCATTAACTCTCAAAAACGAAAAACATGCGATTACATCTGTTATGCGCCTGTTTGCTAATATCATTGTCCAAATAAAACTAAATGAAATTAGATCAACTCTTTAGCCGGGAGGCTCTTGAATTTCTCAGAAAAGATAATCAGTCACTATCACAGATGTAGTATCATTCGAACAGATCAACAACAACAAAAATCTCGGCCTATTTCTAACTTAATATAAGCAGATACACTCAAACAACACCACTACTACACTGTCGTGATTATCTTCAGGAATGACGCTGCGACAGGATGGAATGAAATGAAATGGAATGGAATGGAATAATTTCGAGTTGACAGATTTGTATGACGCCTACTAGATTTGAGCCGTGTTATGATCATAATACTTCTATCAAGAATAATGATCAGACATTAACGGTCATGCTAGTGAATAATAACAACAAAAAGTTAGAAATTAGAATGATATTCCTTTATGAAATTCGAATGATATACCTTCCTTTATGAAGCGTTTCTCTTCCTCCTCTATGGCCATGTGGGCGGCAGGTCTGTTATCATTTTTTATGGACATAATTGAATTATTATGTCGGGAAACTTCACAGTTAACTAAGCTGATCAGATTACTTATTGTTCAATTTGTATAGTTTATAATGACACTTTTCCTTATCAAGATTATAATTATTATGGTTACCGTCATTCAAGGGTAAAGATAAACAGTGAGCCAAGAGGGCATGATATTATAGAAAGGGACAAAAGAAGGACATTTATGGACTTATCATTGAAGTTTCATATGGACAAAAACTAGACAGATACAACGGACAAAAAATCAGAGAAAAAAAACCCACAGTGACACAAGATGTTGTAGCTGTGCTGTTGGGGGTGTTGTAGCTGTTGGAGATAGTGTAGCTGTTGGGGGTGTTGTAACTGTTGGGGGTGTTGTAGATGTTGGAGTTGTTGTAGCTGTTGGAGATGTTGTAACTGTTGGAGATATTGTAGCTGTTGGAGATATTGTAGCTGTTGGGATATTGCAGCTGTTGATAACTGTTGGAGATATTGTAGCTGTTGGAGATATAGCTTTTGGAGATGTTGTTAGCTGTTGTTGTAGCTGTTGGAGATATTGTAGCTGTTGGAGATATTGTAGCTGTTGGGGGTTGTTGTATTGTAGCTGTTGGAGATATTGAGCTGTTGGAGATATTGTAGCTGTTGGAGATATTGTAGCTGTTGGAGATATTGTAGCTGTTGGAAGTGTTGTAGCTGTTGGAGATATTGTAGCTGTTGGAGATATTGTAGCTGTTGGATGTGTTGTAGCTGTTGGAGATATTGTAGCTGTTGGAGATATTGTAGCTGTTGGAGATGGAGATATTGTAGCTGTTGGAGATATTGTAGCTGTTGGAGATATTGTAGCTGTTGGAGATATTGTAGCTGTTGGAGATATTGTAGCTGTTGGAGATATTGTAGCTGTTGGAGAAATTGTAGCTGTTGGAGATATTGTAGTTGTTGGAAGGCGTTGTAGCTGTTGGAGATATTGTAGCTGTTTGGAGATATTGTAGCTGTTGAGTGATATTGTAGCTGTTGAAGATATTGTAGCTGTTGGAGATATTGTAGCTGTTGGAGATATTGTAGCTGTTGGAGATATTGTAGCTGTTGGAGATATTAGTAGCTGTTGGAGATATTGTAGCTGTTGGAAGTGTTGTAGCTGTTGGAGATATTGTAGCTGTTGGAGATATTGTAGCTGTTGGAAGTGTTGTAGCTGTTGGAGATATTGTAGCTGTTGGAGATATTGTAGCTGTTGGATGTGTTGTAGCTGTTGGAGTTGTAGCTGTTGGAGCTGTTGGAGATATTGTAGCTGTTGGAGATATTGTAGCTGTTGGAGATATTGTAGCTGTTGGAGATATTGTAGCTTTTGGAGGCGTTGTAGCTCTTGGATGTATTGTAGCTGTTGGAGATATTGTAGCTGGTGGATGTGTTGTAGCTGTTGGAGATATTGTAGTTGTTGGAGATATTGTAGCTGTTGGAGGCGTTGTAGCTGTTGGAGATATTGTAGCTGTTCGAGAAATGGTAGCTGTTGGAGATATTGATAGCTGTTGGAAGATATTGTAGCTGTTGGAGATATTGTAGCTGTTGAAGATATTGTAGCTGTTGACGGTATTGTAGCTGTTGAAGATATTGTAGCTGTTGGAGACATTGTAGCTGTTGGAAATATTGTAGCTTTTGGAGATATTGTAGCTGTTGGAGATATTGTAGTTGTTGGAGGCGTTGCAGTTGTTGGTGGTGTTGTAACTGTTGGGGGTGTTGTAGCTGTTGGAGGCATTGTAGCTGTTGGAGGCGTTGTAGTTGTAGGGGGCGTTGCAGCTGAATCGTAGCATGTAGTGTTGTGAAGTCGTAATCACGGTGACAAAGGTTCAAACCCCCATGGCGGACATATACGGGATTTTTTTCCCCACAACGTTGTACTCTGAGGAAATGTAATTCTCTCTACTTTCTTGCACTTGACTCAAGTGTAAATGAGTACCTAGCTATAGGTAGAGAAAGCTATTGTCAAAGCTTTAGTACGTAAAGCTTGACAAGCGTGAATGTGTACTGTATGCTCCCATGGGAGTTGAGAAGGACTGTGAATGAAATGGCATACTGGGGGATGAAAGGTGTACACTCGGTGAGCTTACACTTGCACGGGAATACGGACTATAAATCCATCTTCTTTTCTATCTTTAAGACGGAATCGATCCAAAGCTCTCAGCGACGGCAGCCGTCACTTTGCCGTGAAAAGAGAACGCTCTACGAACCTTGTAACGACGTTCCTTTGTCGATTTTTCTATGATGCACATTGGTTTGTACAATCGACATTTTATGTAAATTGAAGTGTTGGCGCCTATTATTAATGTGATGCCAAGGATTGAAATGTCGCATCTTCATATTCATCAAATTTTGATTCAAAGAAACCATCAGCATTTCTTTGGTGACTCTAGCTGTCACCGACCTGGCTAATCTGGTTTGTATTCTTGTCTCGTGTGGATGAGCCTCAGTAACATTCTGTCATACCGTGATCTGGTTTGTGACGTCATCGATAGCTGGATTGATGCGCACTGAAACCGATAACGTTTTATCCTATGGACGTTTCCCGTCTCTAAACTGAGTCGAAATCATGCGGACAGATAAAAGTGTGATTGATGACTGTGACTCATCCAGTTCTCATAAAACAAGATACGACAGACATAGTCACCTTTTTCTCTTATTACGTAATGGTTTTTGTCTGATATATGTGATGTGACATGACCGTTTTGTACTTCTCATTCAAGTTCTTTGGGTAGAGTCTTAATTTCGTCTACTCTATACATCTGGTAGAAAAGATAGAATAGATACACTAAGAATTACTTTACAAAGCTGAATACTGATTGAAACAGCATAATACAATATAAAATGATCTGGATAAATTCAATTTGATGCAGTGGGGCCTTTAGAGAAAATAATATTGATGTTTGGTGTTGTTATCTATTTAGGGCAGCTACAATATTTAAATTTAAAAATAAATATATTAATAAACTTGTAAAATTGAAGGAATGGAAGTAAGAGTAATACATTTTATACTTACTTAGATTTTTTAGACACAAACTTAACCTCGATCAACCTCAATATTCCCACTACAGCCAACAGAAAATGACGCGATGCAATCGTCCGGTTAACTACCCTATTCATTAATTATTTTCTCGTTAGTTTTGTCTTTTAAAAATTCAACAGAAATCATAACTTGTAAATGTTTACAAATCAAATCCGCTTTAACATTCAGTATAATATTTAAACTCCAACCATCGTTCAGTAGACATCTTATACTCAGTTTTACCCACAGAAGTTAATCGTTCTCAAATCCACTTTCAGGGAATAGGAACAATGAATGCTCCGGCATAGACAATTGAACATTACCTCAATTCACAGAAATGATGTGGTAGTTTCTCAGCATATAGAAAGTAATCCAGGATTATGTTGACTAGTCTTTTGTCCAAGTTTCAATTCAAGACAATGTTCATCAGCGCATTGACCTATAAAGTGAATCCGCTTTAGAAATGTCCTTATTTAGATAATATATTAATATCATATATCAAAATTTTAAGGCTAGTGTTTAGTGCCATAATTGCTACAACAAGAAATAAATAGAATAAATGACGATTTATTTGTGCAAAATCATATAAATGTAATTTTAGCATGGAATGTACACATTGTGGTTCTAGAACATTAATTTGACAGTTTTCTACATTTCCATTGCTCAAATTGGTACCAATTCAAATGATATATTATCTAAACCTGATATATGTAACAAACCTAAAACATATAAAAATATAGAACTTAATTGAGTCCAAGCGTTACAACTTTTTTTTCCATTTCCTCAACTTAAAACTAAAACAAAATGCAACCTTCGAAAACTATAGATCTAAAATATGCAACAATACCGTAATCGACTAAATTCAAAAGCCTAGTGATATATTTCAAATCATATACACCAACACTGCCTACCTGATCCAATCACATGAAAAATTCAAATCAAATATACTCAGAATACAATCATCAGAACATACTACTACTATTTAATAAGTATGAACTGGGGCGAAGAGATAGAATCAAGATCAACAGAGGTGGAATACTCACAGCTTTTCGGAAGTAAAAAAGTTAACATAATAAATAGTTCTTTCCTTTTTTTCTTTCTTTCTTTCTTTTTTTTTCTTTTTTTTTTTTTTTCTTTCTTTCTTTCTTTCTGTCTTTATCTCTTTCTTTCTGTCTTTCCTTCTTTCTTTCTTTTTTCTTGATCAGTTCCCTTTCTACCTTCCGTGTATGGATTTAGATACACAAAATGATCATTATCAGGCCTACCCTATCCTGACATCTTTTGTTTCCTAGGTTAAAATTCTTTGCTTTAGTGCCTCTTTTACATCTTCTTACCATTTTCTTCCAGGTTTGCCTTTTGGTCTTTTACCTTGGCACTGTATACTTATTTAGCTATTCTCTTATCATTCATTCTATTTACATGCCCAAGCCTTCTGAGTTGATTTATTTCTATTTCAGCTTTTGTGGCATTGTTTTGTTTTAATCTCTTAGTGTTGCGTTTCTGATTTTGTCTCTTTTAGTTCTGTCTACTTATCTTCTTAGATGTTTCATGTCGGCTGTGTGTACGCTACTGTATTCCCTTCTGTCTTAAGTCCCGGTTTCACTGCCATAGAAAGGAGTAGGACAATAAACTACTATCTTGTATGCGGCAATTTTGAGTCGTGTATAGAGAAAGTGCAATAGGCTAAATAACAAAACTAAAAGCAAAGGACAAATACATCGAATTAGTGGCTGATTTACACACTATCAAAACACATACTCAGACGTCTGCTCAAAACTTGTAAATAAAAACTATCAACGAAGTCAGACGTAGATCTAGACTGAATGGAAAACATCGCGTAAAACTAACTTCCAGCTCACAGAAAGACAAAATGAAAACGGGTAGCAGAAGAAACAGGTGTAACTCACATGGAGGTAAGAAATTAATAATATAAAAAAGGAAGGGACAGAACAGCTCAAGCAGATTATATAAAACATGATACGGGTTAGATGGACCAAAAGATGAATAAACTTAACTCACAATTATAACAATATAAAAATATGTCCTTTTGCGCCTATAAATGGATATAGTTTCAAATCAAGACCCCAATTACGAGATTAAACTTCTATATCGTCAAAACCCTTTGGTACTAGACCTTAGCCACAACTTTCGTGAAGATGAAATAATTCTCTGAAATAAACCCTATAGCCGCCAATGTATCTAATATCATTGAACAAAAACCCAGCAAGATCCAGACGAAGTGCCTAAGAAGATAATCGTACTAGAATGGAAGTAAGATCGATCATGTAAATGTATCGGTAAAAACTTTGATTCAGTAGAAAGGATCCAGTTACACACAGGATTTAAACACAGATGTCCATGTTTCCTCCTCGGAAATGTTTACCGGGCATATCAAGCAGTGGACTCACTCGTCTAAATCTTTCAAAATGTTTCAAAATGTTTCAAAATCTAAACGTGTTAGGCCAGTTTGTGCACACAACTGATTATTTCTTTCCATTAACTACATTCTACAGATTAGGAAAAGTTTTTTTAAATTGAAATCCAATGAGCATAACATAGTATTTGCAGACCTATTCGATGATATGTTACTTTTTTATATTTTACTTTTCCTGAAAACTTACGTCGCATGGACTTGCGTGTTTAGACAGTTTGACCGATGATATGTACTTGAACCAGGCCTCTACAAATCATATACTCAGTAACAACAACAAAGAAACTGTGCACCATTCAACTGCATTTATATTCCAATATTGGAAAGAAAAAAACAACTCACAAAAATAACAATTATATCTAACTTGACATCAAAACTCTTGTTGTCAGTCTATTAACCATTAACTCAAAGTTTCTTTATTTAAACAAAATATTATTTTACTAGGTCTTATATAAGTGATAAACATGTCATCAAAAATCTGATGCAAGGTTTCTTTTTTTTGTGCCTAGTAAGGAAACAATTAAAACAAGTTTAGTACAAAATATCTCATAGGCGCATCTGAGCATGGTAAAAACAGTAGGAACTTTATTTCTTTTCCATCTTTTTTTTCGTTGGTTGTGCTTGACCATGCTAAGTTAAAAAAAAAACGTTTTTTGGCCCTTTCTCTTAACCTTGTGAAAAATTGAAAACTAGAAACGAGCAGAGTTTGAATTCGTCGTAGTGTTCAAGAAACTGTTGGCTAGCATCAGTTGGTAGAGTAGTAGTAATAATAATATGAGAAGGATTTCACACAGCTATCTGTAGTCAGTTGGGAATTGATTGGCCTTTGGCTATTTACTCAGATGTGACTGTAATATACTTGTCTTATTCACCATTTCAATGTTTTTCATTTCAACACTTTGTTATAGTGATTCTATTTCAGACACTGATGAATTCTTTATTTTTAATTATTGTCAGAAACAGGGAAGTTCAACAAGTGGAAGAAATGGTGGAAAAGGAGGGAGGAGGGGTGGGGGTAGAGGGAGATGGACAGAACCATGTTCTGGGAGACAGCTAGAAAATATACAAAATTGTCTAAGTGGATAAATGCTGTCTAAAGTGATGATTTTGATAGAAATTGTTGTTTTTAATTTTCAATGAATGTTGTACTAAAACCAACACCGAGATCTGTATGGCTTGTATCATTATTTTACAATTGATTTGAATTGATTTAGCTGCGTGACGCTGACGCGATAGAGCAAACACAATTATGAAAAAGACATAAAATCCCATCAGTTAGTCATCAATCAATATGAATTAAAAATGACAGTGATTACGTAAGTCGTTATATATCAATATGAATTACAATTTACAGTAATTGCGTGTGAAGTTACAAATCAAAATGAATTAAAACCATTGTGATTCATTATTTTGATGTAGAGGTTTAATTTGAGTCGGGGGGGGGGAGTAGTTTAATACGATATCATTCTATATGTCTGACAACGATAATGGGATATGGGAGAAATTATGAGGAGAACGAGAGAAAGAGAGAGAGGGCGAGAGGGAGTGAGAGAGCGAGAGAGCAAGCTAGAGGCGAGAGAGAGAGAGAGAGAGAGAGAGAGAGAGAGAGAGAGAGAGAGAGGAGAGAGAGAGAGAGAGAGAGCGCGAGCGAGAGAGAGAGAGAGAGAGAGAGAGAGAGAGAGAGAGAGAGAGAGAGAGAGAGAGAGAGAGAGAGAGAAGAGAGAGAGAGAGAACAGAGAAGAGAGAGAGAGAGGGAGAGAGAAAGAGAGAGAGAGAGAGAGAGAGAGAGAGAGAGAGAGAGAGGAGAGAGAGAGAAAGAGAGAGAGTAGAGGAGAGAGAGAGAGAGAGAGAAAAAGAAAAGAAAAGGAAAAAAGGTGAAAAAAAACAAAAAAGAAACACTCCACCCCTACCCCGCCCCCCCCACCCCCCAACACCCTTCCCTCCTTCCCCACCCTTCCCCACCTCCCCCTCAACTGCCCGCCTCTCCCTCCCCCCCCCCTCCCCCCCTCCCTCCTCTCGCTCACACCGTCTACCCCGCCCCCCCCCCCCCCCGCTTTAACCCCACCCTCCCGCCTACCCCGTCCCGTCCTCCCCCCTCCCCCCGGCCCCCCCCCCCCCCACCCCCCCCTCCCCCCCCCCGCACCCCCCCTCCCTATACCCCCCCCCCTCCCCACCCCCCCCCTACTCCCCCCCCCTCGCGGCCCCCCCCGTTCCTTGCCCTCTTCCCCCCCCCTCCCCCCTCCCCCCCCCCCCCCCTCCATTCCCGACCCACCGCCGCTCCCATCCCTCCCCCCCCCCTCCCCCACCACACACCCCTCTCCCCCTTCCCCTACCCCCCCCCCCCCCCCCCTCCCTCTCTCTCTTGCATTTTACTCTTTCTCTTGTCTTCTCTCTCTCTGACTCCCGCTCGCGCTCTGTTGCTCTCTCTCTCTCGTCTTCGTTCTCTCTCTCTTCGCTCTTCACTCTCTCTCTCTCTCTCTCGCTCTCTCGACGCTCCCTCTGTCTCGCTTGTCTCGCCTCTCGCTTGCCTTCCATTCCGTGCACCTCGTCCTTGTAGTTATTTTGTCTGTTGTTTGCCTTCATCGGGGGACTATAACTCTGTCTCTCGTGCCATTTTAGTCAGCTCTCTCTCTCTCTCGCTCTCGCTCTCGTCTCTCTCTCTTCTCTCGTCTCGCTCTTACGCTCGCTCTTCTGCCTCTCTCCCTCTCCCTCTCGCCTCCCTTGACCTCTTCTTCGCTCGGCGCTCGCCTCTTCTCTAGAGCGTCGCGCTCGTCGCCCGCCCGCCATCCAGCCATCCCTCCCACAATCACGCTAGCCCATGCCAGCGACTGACATTCCCTCCCCGCGCTCTCGCCCCGCCCAGCCCTGCCCGACAACGCACCACATCGCCTGCGTCTCTGCGCGCGGTGTGATCTTCTCTTACTTCTCTCTTTTTCTGTGCTCCGCTCTCGTCGTTCTCTCGTCTCTTCGATTGCTCTCTCTCGCGCCTCCGAGCGCTCAATACTGACCGACTTGCGCCCGCCCGCCCCGCCCCCCCTCCCTGCCCTCGCCCGCCGGAGCTCACTCGCACCGCTGCGCCAGGCTCCCCGCCCTGCCCATGTCGCTGGCGGCCCTGGGCTCCTCTGCTCGCTCAAGAGTGGAGAACTACGATTTGAACACCCCCGCGCCGGACGCTTACACCCCTAACCATTTTAAATTAATGTCAGTCCCTAGATATCCTTCACAACGGCGAGAAGAACATACTGCAAGATGAGTCAAAAAATCAACATCAAATACCGCCAACAGTAAATAATATCATTAAAAGGATGATAAAATGTATATCGCATATGTCCTTATGAAATTGTCTTAACTTTTATGAATTTTTTAAATTGAATGTTTTAATGTTATTGTTTTTAATGTTCAGTTTTACTGCTCATGGTCTAGTAGT
>JAXRKP010002745.1:0-37555 GCA_037039925.1 Doris montereyensis
GAGTTTGAGTAATTATTTGAGTAGAGCCTTTCAGGAGGAGGAAGGGGCATACCTTTTTAATAAAAGCTATGGGATCTGTAACTTGCACAACACGCACATGTCACCTTTGAAATTTTCATTCATGTTTGATAGAATCAGAGGATGAAAAGAGGATGATATACTTTTGAAAAACAAACCCATAGATATATAGGTAGTTACCATTCAGGATTCGAACTCAAAACCCTGTCTTGCCAGTCCAGCAATGCACTACTATAGGACTCCAATGATACAGATCTCTTGAATTTTAATTCTAAAAAGTTGGCATGTCTGATAACATTGGGTTTTTTTATATTGCGGCCCTTGTCTTTATATTTCTTGTACATGTATTTAAATGTAATACGCTTACGTAATATTATTTTGAAAATTTTAAGTCGGCGATAAAGTTCAGGTCCCCCCCCCCCCCCCCCCCCCAAGCTTGTCCCCATTCCTGCTGGATAGAGACGTCGGGTTTATGTGTCGTCGGACCCATAAACATCTGATTCTTTAGACATACGGTTATTCCACAATGTTCGTCTCAGTTGGTTACTTTCGTCATTTCCGTCAGACAAGACGACTCAGATGAAGTGAAATTAAAGAGTGGCCTGCTTTGCACGCCTGTATTTATGGGATGAAAATATCCATGTAAAGTAAGTTTTGTCACTTAACATACAAACAATATATGCATATGTTAGTTGGAACAATTTTATGTTAGCATTTTAGCCTTTTTTCCATATCTCAGAGAAAGATTGAGATGCAACTGGCTCCAGAGCCCAGATCTTAAAAAGATGGGATCACGATCCAATACTGATACTCATTCATACTCATAGATCTACCTGAGTCTGTACAAACTAGATCTAGAGATCTAGATCTAGACTATATATCTAGATTCTGGATTAATTTCGCTCTCAGTAGTTCTCAACCAGGGGGGATTTGCAATGTCTCCATAATTAATTGAAGGCAAAATCAGATTTCAAGTTAGTGAAAACGGGAGTTCCAATTTCCAAAACAAAAGTAAAAGTAAGGCAAGGCAGGCAGGTGTCGTTCAACTTTAGCAAAAAGACTCAGTGACATTGCATCTCATGCCATAGCATTGATCATTATTTTTATGCTGACGACACGTTAACTCGACAGTACCCCACTCAGCATGAACAATCACCCAACAACTGAAGATACAGCTATCATCAGGACCTGATGACAGAAAACAAACTGAAATTCAACAATGACAAGACAGAATTGATAACATTTAGAAAAAAGGAAAGGACTATCAATTGTATTAACCTAAGTAGAGCTCGCGGTGTTACCGGAAGTGACCTTCTTACAGTAAGGGGTTTCCCCAGCCATTTGCATGAAAAACGAGTGTGTGTAACGGGCGAAACTAGGCTTTAGACTTAGTTTGAACAATGAGTTCACGTTTACAGATGATACAAGACCTATAAAGCATGCATTTTCTATAATTTGAAAGAATGAGGAATTTATATTGAAATGTTATTGCAACAAGAGAAACTTAAACTAAGGACTAAACATTAGGCATGATAGCTGTGTAATCAACTTAGACCTCTCACGAAGTGTGTTGAATGGCAAAGCGTCATTTTGACGAATGATAACGAGGCTACTGGGAAAGCCATGAGCTTAAAATAAATTGTAATCTCATTAGCTGTTATTTAACTATGAACTCAAAGGTCAAACTACGCCATTAAGGAAGCTCAGGTGTCTCGCCCCAAAATATAGGGCCTGCGCGCTTCCTGGGCGCAACGGTAACACTCCCTTTATTCAGGGCCGGTGCTTTTTTGGGTTAATTGAGCTAGTCATAAACAACACAGCTATATGTAACAACTATAGGGTAAAAAATCTTGGTTTCTTCTTTGATGGATATTTACACATATATGCATGTTCACATTACCAAAGTTTGTCAAACAATCCATAATGTCAGTAAAAGCATCTCTCGTATCCGTTAGACGAAGAAACATGTAAGATGCTTGTCCATGCCCTTGTCACGAGTCGTCTTGACTACTGTAATTCTCTTCTCTATTGGTGGCCAAAGACTTCTATCCATCGATTACAATTACTTAAAAAATATAGCATCAAGAATTGTAACTAAGACCAAAATGTATGAACACATCACTCCCGCTTTGTGCTCTTACATCGGCTTCCCGTAGAGAAGAGAATCGCATATATATAAGATAGCATGTATCTTTTTCAACTGCATTCATGACACTGCCCCCGACTATCTAAAATATCTCCTGGACTTAAAGTTCACCACCCCAATCGTCCGCTTTCTAAGATCATTGCAATCTTTGCAACTAAAAAGAAGCAAAATTTTCGAACGTTCTTTCACCTTTTCGGTCCCAGCTATATGGAATTCCTAATCACTTAAAACTAGAAATTGTACTACCCTTCCTTCCTTTAAAAATCGTTTAAAACAGAGTCGTTTGGCTTTACTTTTGACTCACATAATATTTAACTTCTTGGCATTTTCTAAAACCTGTGTTACGGCTTTGGTGTTTTAATGATGTATGGTATCTGTGATGTATAATGTAATTGTTCTTAGATTTCTTAGTTTGACTTCTTTACCTATTAATATACTTTTATAACTACAGAGACTTTTAAACTGACATTTAAACGTATCATGGGGTGTGAGGGGTTGGCATCTGCTATTTGTGTGAGTGTGTGGGTTTGTATAGGGCCATTTTGTAATTAGCACATATGGTCATTTAGGTACTGTTCATCTTAACTGTAACATTCTTCATGTATGCAGATGTTATGATTTTATAGTAATCGTAAATATTGATTACATTATAATGTAGGCTATTTCATGATATAATTATGTCTTGGCCTTTGTAAAGTGCACCTGAGCATGACCCTCAGGGATAGGGGCTCTATATAAATTTTGCATTATTATTCTTATATACAAACTTTTCCAACAATTTATTGTCATTTACACTAGTAAATCATTATACACAAACTCAAGCACTTTTTATGCAAATTAGGTAACAGGGACTGGTAAAACGTTTACTTAAGCATGCTCATATAAAAACGAGACACCCGCTCTTCCTGGTAACAATATTATGTTTCCGTAGTCCAATGCTTCCTCGACTACATGGTTGGTTTCAGTCTCAGTCCGATTTCCAATAACGTCTCGGTCCGGTCCCCTTGTCATTGTCACATTTGAACTGCTAGTGTTCACTAATCAGTCAGTCTATCAGCACTTGTCTCACTCACTCATTGAACTGCTCATGTTCTGCCCGTTGTCGTTACAATCTAAGGATGATAACATTTGGAAAGAGAACTGGTAATGGGGTCCATAATATTGTTTTTCCTGTTATTATAATGTTATAATTCCATGCTATCAGGAAACTAGAATTGAGTTGGTCAGTTAATATGATGAAGAAAAGCAGACTGACACTAGGTGTAAAATATCGACCTGGGAACATGTTCCTGTTTCTCATCATGCAGGGGGATGTAATCTAGGCCTTGAGTGATGAAAAAGGGATGGCATTTTAGCGCTGCCAATATTTCAGTGAGTGCAATGCCAGACTCAGTCTGGAAGGCTAGATGAGTGAGAAGAGAGAGGTCAGTCTGCGAGAAAGAGCGTGATCGTGCACAATGTGAGTTTTTCAGTGAGACGGGTTGGCTGTACATCGCAAACAGTATTGTAATGTTTAACCATTTTTGAGTTCCGTACTGCCTGGCAGTGCTAAAGTGCAATTATGCCTTTGATTGTATGAACCATTATCAGGCACTGGCCTCCTAAAACATTTCAATTCCACTGAGGAAGTTTTGAATCAAACTCAAACAGTTAAGATCATGAATTTTGTCAAAGGAAAACTCATGTCTTTTCAAGCAGTTATAAATGCATTGACATAGATGCAGGCCGCCATTTGCTTCTTTTCTACACAAATAAATATTTGAAGGCTGTCAATAAGAAATGTAACTGTGTGAGTTGATCTAGATCTATATGAGCTGAGAGACAAGCTAATTTTTTGAAGTTGAGGGCAAGATGGAATTCAATTAGAATTGAGCTGTCTTCCAGACTCCACACACATCTCTTCCTCGATGTCGTAGGTTTCACAAAATTTCCTGGCGTTTTTATTCGACAAGGCTCACGCTCGCGTTTGAGTTAGAGACTTAAGTCGGAACAGTTTTGTTGTTCTCCCATGTCTCATCAGCTGTTTCTGTCATACCGCACCTTTGGTCTTCGTGGCGAGCGATGGTCAACCCACCCCGTGCGCTCACCACCTAAGTGTTGAAGAACTTAAAATGGTTTCCAGTTGTCCCTAAGAAGGCTCTCCTAATCATAAAACAATCTGCTTATAAAATGTTTTTTTATCCTTGTCTGTCCATTGTCTTAATTTTAATACAAGAATCATGAATCGAAGTTGAATTTCTGAACTAGTCTTGATTAACTCCTTTGGTGATCACCCCTCCTATAAATACCTACCTATTTTTACTTACCGCCCATTATGCCAGTTGGCATGTAGGGCAGCAATGAAGGATTTCCACCTCTTTCTTTTCATGGCAAGCATCTTTATGGAATTCCAGGTTTCGCTCCAGTCTTTAATCTCATTCTCTGCTGTTCTTCTCCAAGTTGTCTTTGGCCTGCCATGTCTCCTTTTCCTTTCAGGAGTCCAATGTAGGGAAGTCTTGGTGATGCTCCCTTTTTCGTTTTCTTAAAACATGCCCTATCCACCTCCATCTTCTTTTAAGCAGGATGTCTTGCATGTGGTCTATTTTGCATTTTCGGAGAAGAGTCGTGTTTGAAATTTTGTTTGTCCAAAATATATTTTGGATTTTTCACAGGCATTTGGTGTGGAATGAAGATAACTTGTTCATGTCTCTATCCGCTAGCATTCAGATCCATATAGAAGAGTTGATAGGACACAGCATTAGTAGATTTTTAGTTTTGTTTTAATATTATATTCTTTTGTTTCCCATACATTTTGAAGGAGTTTCTTGCTTTGTTTAGACGTCTGTTGATGTTTTTGTTAGCTCCTCCGCTAATTGTGACAATGCTGCCTAAATATGTAAATTCCTTGGTTGTTTGTATGCTATTGTTATTGATGAGGATTGGAGAGGGATTTTGTATGTTTAATGTCATTAGCTCAGATTTTGTAAGGTTTATTTTTAAACCTATCTGTTGACCAAAAGAGCTTAGCCGTGATGTTTTCTCTTGCAGGTGATGATGTGAGTGTGCCAATAGGGCCAAATCGTCAGCAAAATTATATCCTCTAGCGAAGAGAAGAGAGTCCACCTAATTCCTCCGTGTTAATCACTGGTTGTTTGCTTTGTCACCCAGTCTAAAGCAATAATGAAGATGGTTGCTGACATCACGCACCCTTGTCTGACACCAGTCTTGATTTCAAAATTTTGATTGCTATTTCCAACTCTTTCCATAAATGCCTGTGTGACCGTAATGCCCCTTTTCTCTGTATTTAGATGGTATTTACTGTACCTGGATGAGTTGAATGTCAGTGTATCAATCAAGCAATCAATATTTTCCCCTTAAAATTGTTTCATTTTCTATTTATCTCTCTCTATATATATATTTTCCACTGTTGTGAAATGTCTAAATAGAACCTTTAAGTTTAATTTATCATTGAGAGGCAAGAGTTGATAGCCTTCTAATCTACTATCTTCTTCTTTTTTCTCTCCAGCCCTCAAGTTGAAATTTAGACAACCACCATGAGTTTACCGTGGCTTAAAGATGATTATAAAAATCCAACCAAGCGCGATCAAAGTCTAGATCTAGATCTCGCTCTGGTTCATGGAGTCGCCGTGTAAAAGCTGATTCATCACGACGGTCCAAAAGTAGAAGCAGGAGTCGAAGTAGGAGCTCGGGCAGAGATAGAAGTCGAAGAGGAGGATATAGGGGTCGAGGATCTTCCAGGCGGAGTGGTCCACGTGGTCGAAGTGCGGAGAGAGAGGTGGTGGTCGTGGCAGACGGCATCAGAGTGACGATAGCAGTTCCAGTGGTAGTAAAAGTAGTACCTCACGCAGTCCAACTCGCCTTGTTGCAAGTGATCGTCCCAAATATGTTAATTCCGTGTCTTTGTAGCTAATATTTTGTCTAAAGATATGACCAAAGCTCAGCTATCCAATCATTTTGAGAAATATGGCAATGTCGTTGGTGAGTATGCACTTAATCATTAATACAGGTTAACTGGATTTTGTTGTCAATAAGTGATTGTAATGAAAACGTAAACCAATGTGCCCTGAACATTTTCCTCAAGATAATAGTTGTGTGTTATTTCACTTTGCAGTTTAGATAATAACACTGACAACAGGAATATTTAAAGTTTGACTGTTGAATTCAAGAAATATAGGTTGATGTTAATTGCAGAAAAGACGATGAGAAAAAAGTGAATGTTTTAAATAAATGAGTTTTTCAAAGATAACTTTAAAAAAAACCCTGAAAGTTTTAAATTAGAATAATAATACAGTTCATGGAGTTACGAGTTTTAACTACTTGACGTTATTTTAATAGTGATACATTTTCTGTATCTGTCTCTGTTGGGTTTTTTTACATTTTTTAAGTTTTGGCCTTTTTTTTTTGCTGTGGTTTTTCTTCTTCTTTTTTTCTCTTTTGCTTATTAAATTACAATCTATTTTGTGGGTGTTGATGTGAGTGCATGCAATAATTTCATAATTCCTTTGTCTTAATAAAAATCAGTGGACTAATTTCAGATGAAAATCTCTGCAAATGTCAAATATATTGTTCATGACAAGTTTTCACTGAGGCTTCTTTGTCTTTTCCTTCATATATGGAAAGGAAATGGACATTCTGTGCTTTCAGTTTATATTATAAAAGTATTCATGTTTTTTGTTTTATATTTATCAATCATAATTTGATTGTCTTGTGTGTTGTTTGGAATACAAAGAAGGAATGATGATTTAGATTTTATATAATTTTATGATTGATTCAAATGTCTTTTAATGTCTGTAACCCTTCTGTGTCCCCCTCTTGCAGATGCTCTTATTCATCCTAAAAATTACGCATTTATTCAATACCTGAAAGAGGAGCATGCCAAACTTGCAGTAGAGGGAGAAAATGGGAATATCTTCAATGGGATGCGAATAGGTGAGTTTTGCAATGTTGACCAAAAGCATACCAGAAGATCAGAGTGTAGCCTTACCATACAGTATATATACAAGCATGCCTGTAAATAATGTTGGATTTTGATTTCTCTTTATTATAATGCTGGGTCTCTTGTACTTAGTATTGGTTACGGTTGATATTAAGTCTGATTATTGGATCAAATTAGCACTCCATACTGAAGTTACATGGGATTTTTACACATATAGTGCTTGATACTGAAGTCTTGCCAGAAATCAATGAGATCTAGTAATAATAAAAAGTTTTGTAGATCGCAGGCAAAACAATCTTTTTCCAATCAATTAAAATACTGATTTGATCCAAAAGTTTATTTGCTAAGAACCTAAAGCCGGCTATTTGAAATCTACATGTGAAATATAGTATATCTAATTGAAGTAGAGTCTATCCTGATAAATGCAAAAGGATTCAGTTCTTGACGTTTACTTTTATGGTATATAATGATAAACTGTAAATGGTGAGATAACAGTGAGACACTTATGGATCTTTTTGCCTTGGAACAAAACTGGCTGCACATAGATAAAACTTAAATCATATTTTTTATTGTAAAAATGTGAAGGATACGCATCTTGGACCAGCTGTCCAACTCTGTCCAACTCTGTCCATCTGACGTCCAGCACGCCGAACTCGGTTCTATTTATTCGCTCTGGATGTTTTCGGACAACAATTTTTTTTTTCTTGTCAGGGAGTGGCTCTACTTTGGTTTTGCTATGTGCTGCACCACTATCAACACTGTCCCTTTGGATGGAAAGCTTGCTTTTATTATTGTAGCTAAACTCTAGATCACTGCTCTGGGAAAAAAATTCAAACTTACCCGAAGGTGTGTTTGAAAATTGAATCATGGGAAAGGATCTAAATCAGATTGGAAATGGGAAAAAAGATTTTTTTTAATTCCTTGTAAAAGAAAACAGTGAACTACTCTGTGAGGATTCATACAAGACAGTTAAATTTGCAGCAGAAAAGTAAAAGAATAATGAAAGAAATGAACAATTTTAAAATCATACCTTGAAATTAAATTAAACTGAAAATCATAAATGGGAAAATATTGTCCAGAATATCATTTTGAGAGAAGTCAGTTTTCTATAAATTTGATTCTACTTGTATGAAATAGATAATATAATTATGGTAGATTTAATCTAAATCTAGACTGCTGCTTGGCATCATTGATTACAAAAAGCAAAGTAATGACAAGGTGTTCAATAGGAATTTCGGTGATGCCTTACTAGCATGGTGCGCTTAAAATAGTACGACTACGCACTGGCATACCTCGTCGTTGGCTAATTTTACAGATTGGACCAAGTTGGGTGGGCGGGCGGATCGAGATGCAAGTCCTACAAATGTACTACTTGTCTTCCCTTTTAATTACTGTTTTGAAACTGAAAAACATATGGTTTATTACCTTGTTGAAAGGATGATTCAACATAATAATTTTGTGTTTTGTTTATCATTGACTTTCTTCCAATCGATTAGATTTTTATTTTTACTTTTATTCTGTGTTTTAATGGTCTCGTTTGAATATGGCGTGATATATTGTCACATGATCTGAAGACGAGAGAGGCTTGTCATTTTCACAGCACTCAGACATTTTCCAAGTCTTTTGTGGAACAGGTTTTACCTTTCATGTCGGTTTTCACTTTTTTTGTTTTTTTCTTTTCTTTGCAGATGTAAAAAGGGCCAACGAAAATCATAAAAGTGTTCAAAGCAATCGAGGAGAGAGAGGAAGGTATTTAAAAAAAAAATTCTATGCTGTCTTACTTTTCTGTTACTTGGGTTGCAGTTTGAGATATTTAACCATAACAGCTTTCCAATCTACAATCTGCGCAAGTGGATTAATGCATATTTCTATCATGACATACATATCTTTGAGCTGATGATTGTATTTGATCACAAATGACATCTTTGTCAGTTACGGTAATGTATTGATAATTCGGCTCTCCTCAAAGTTGTGACAAATTCATGAAGAACGATATACCCCTCTGTGATCCATAAAAGAAACTTAGATTTGTGCCTGTTCTTAATATGATTTTGAACAAGTTTGCGGGAAAAATTAATTTAGTAAACTGTATACACATTGTTTGAAATACTAGTATCACTACTACTTGAAATCTATACCTCTGTCATAATGGGGAAATGATTTTCAGGTTTTGTCTATTCTACTAGTGGATATGTTTCAGTCAAAAGCAATTCAGTCAAAGTTACTTTGTGACACAAAGATTAGAAAACTTTATAGCACATTTCCACGCCTTTGTAAGCCAGACTATTTCTTATCTGTATTTCAACAGTCGAGGAGGGCCTGCTGGGAGTGGACCCGACAGGGGTCGAGCATTGTCTAGTGATCCGATGAGAGACCCGTTTGGACCTAACCCCTTTGCACATGGCAGAGAAAGGCCACCATTTCCACCTCCGTTACCAGGGTAGGTTTTTCTTTATCTTTAACAAGTCTGAAATCTTACATTTTAGTTTGCATTCTCCTGATATTTGTCCTTTGTTCTTTATACGTTTTGTTTGATTGATGATGTAATCATCATCATTGTGATAATGATAATTATAATCACACTATAATGGATGTAAGGTCGACCATGTAATCACAATAGACTTCCTAAATCAAACCTGCGTAAATTCAGCAAACTATGAGAACAAATACAGATTGTACTAAGGATGGATGTGACATGCCAAAAGCAGTAGAACATTATTTTATCTACATAAATATTTTCAGGATTGGACCTGAAGATGTTAACTTCAGAAAATATTCTGTCATTTTACAAACATTTATTTTACATGTTTTGTAGATAAAGATAATCTGATCCTGTAAATATTTCAATGATTTGGAACATCTCTTAGGATTTTCTAGAAGGCCTATTGAGTGAGTCCTGTGAACCATGTCCTCATTCATCTTATACTCCGATTCAGTCAAGTAAGAAATCATTCGTAATATTGACTGACATTAGACATTTTTCTTAATTTGACCTATTTGATTTCCTCCTCCCCCCCCCCCCCCCCCTTTACAGGGAGTTTGGTCCGAGAGATCCTTACTTTCCAGATCCCTATCGCAGACCATACCCTCCAGTGACCCCTGGCTTGACGATCCTTTCAGGTAAGTGGATCTTCGTAAATTAACTCTAAGTCATCATGGGATTGGTCGAAACAAGATGCCATGTATGTGCTTGTTTGGGGTCATGATTTCCTGAAGGGTCAATGCATTTCCTCTCTTTGCTGGTTTATCCAGTTAACTTTTTGTTGTGTTTACCCGTTCTTTTTTTCTTTCTTCTTTTAAAAGATGATTTCTCATCCACAGCGATTTGTGTAGCAAATTTTTCTATATGTAAATCTTTCAGATTTCCTCTGATTTCAGATTATTTGAGGTTTTCTAGTTTTAACATATTTTTCTCTTAAGGTTCCTTTTCTTCCCTTTTACTTAAATACTTCTATGTTCGCTGTTATGAATAGATGAGATGATTTAGCACAACAGGATAAAATTCCCGACTCCAGGCCCATGGCCAAAAATGATACTAATCAGCGGAAGCACATATGCTTTATTTTAATTTTCACTGTCACTTTCACGGCAATCTACAATTTTCACACTGGATCCGTGAGGCCCTACTACTCACATGAGATTTCAGATTTAAAAACCGAAACCTTTCTTTACTTCCTCCAGATTTTCAGATGTTTTAGTTTGAAATCTACTAACGCATTTTGGGATAGATTTAGAAAATGTTGACTTACCTTTCTGCAGTCGTACGATTCAGTTGTGAAATGACCTGTGGTCGATGATTTTTCATTCTTTCATTCCAGGAAAATCGAAGATAAGTCGTTTTAAATTTCCTATTGCGTTATTTGCGATTTATGTTATAATCCTATTTGTGGGTTATTGTGATTTAATAGCCTAACCTAGATCTAGAGCTAGACAAGATTAAGATCAATCTGCTTGAGTGACGTGACCTAGATTCTAGATCTGTAAGAAGATCTAGATCTAGACTTTTATTTTTACGGCTTGACAGCCCTAGATCTAGGCTGCAGCTTTCCCTAGGCCATGGCTTGGGTAAGTATAGCAGCGTATACATAGATCTAGCTTGTCAACAGATTAAAATTATTTTTGCTTGGCGTTCCAGAGAAATTGATATCTAGATCTATAGATTCTAGTCGGATAGAGAGATCTTGAAAATAAGCATGCACGTTGTTGATCTAGATTCTTCTAGATTTATATTCTAGACAGACAGGCTATTTTATGATAGATCTTGATTCAATCTAGTAAGATCTAGATAAGATATATCTAGATCTAAGTCTAATTGTTATCTAGAGGCCTAGAAACTACGAGACGATTTATATTACTAGGTCTAGAATTTGTTGCACCCATTTTTTCAATAATTTTAGTAGAGCTAGAGTTAGATTTCTAGATCTACTTGGTAGCCTATTTAATAGAATTAGAATTGATAATTATAATAACAAGCAAATCTTCAAAACAACTACTCTAGATCTAGGTTAAAGGTAAGCTAGCTCCAGAATGTAGATCTAGACAATTTCACAAATTGGGAAGGACCTGTCAATTGTTTAGGTTTCTGTCATCATCATCATCGAAAGAAAGCTGCGAGTTCCCAGGGGACCCTTGGCAGCCGAATAGGTTTCTGTCAATTGTTTAGGTTTAATAATCCTTATTCCCCAGTAGATGTGATTGATCTAGATCTAAGTTCTATGTCTAAGAACAAACTCTGCTGTCAACTTAATGTTGTAATGATGAATTCCTTTCTTTCTAGTTATATCAGGAAGGTTGAGAAAGATGGCATTGCATGGTGCTGTTATCGTAAGTGTGAGATTAAAATACGGTACAGGAGGTGTTCAGTGTCTGAAAGTTTCATATTTCAGGGACTTTCAGATGTATTTTTTTCATTTGCCATTTACATCCCTGGAATATGTGTGGTACGTGTATATAGTGTTTATTGGGAACCTTTTCCAGACCTGTTCCGCTTCATGCTATTGAAACCGGGATAGCTCCGGCTCATTGGGCTGTAACAGCCTTATCTTACAAACTATCATTGTGGTCAGCAAGCAGGAGGAAGACACAAAAACTCAATTTCTTTTGCACAAAATCTACTAGATGGACGGCTATCATGGACTGTAGAAGAAGCTATTGCAGTTCGATGTGGCCCAACACAGGATTTTTAAATAATTTAAAACTAAAGGGCATGTATGTAGTGGGCGGTCGGTGGGAGTTGCAAAGGGTAGGTTCTATTTCGTTTCCTTTCACTCTTTCACAAATCTTTCATCTTGCTGTTTCCTCTGTATTCACACTGAGATCACCGCATATAGTAGATGGGGTATTTTTTTATGAAAGAAAAGAGATAAAGAAAAGAAATAAGTATATGTCATATATCTATGTATGTCGTATTTTGCCTTTATTCTTTGTGTTTTTTAAAACCTGACATTTTATACTTTTGTTTGAAATCTTGTTGTGTTTTTCCTCTCCATTTTTACTGTGTCATTTGAGATCTGCTTTTTACAAAGCGCCTAGAGCTTGCCTTCAGCGCAGATATAGCACTGTAGAAATGTTTAACATTGTTATTCGAGTTGGTTTGGTTAAATGCTTTTATCCCCCATAACAAGATACTTATAATATATTTATCTGAATTTTTAAGGTTTTGTCCAATGGCATACACTTTCAGCGACATCATGATTGCCTGAGTTTTCCTATTATTTTTATATATTTTGGAAATGTGGTGATTGTAATCATAATATCTATTTCGTTCATATACATGCTATCAGCCATTAGAATTCGTTCAATTCTTTTCCAGGCGTGACCCTTATGCAGCAGATCCGTACAGAGAGCCGTTTGCGCCTAGAGCTCCTCCGCCTCCGATTGAATGCGTTGTCTTTTATGTCAATCGTCAGCTTCAGTGAGTAAACATTTTACTTTTATAGCTAATGTGGAAGTATGAAATGAGGTACTGCAAATTGTGCTGCCGTTATGTACAAAGCATGACGGAGCCACAGTAGAAGAAAGTCAATAGTGGTAAGCGACAATAAGAGACGGCTCCACCAATAAAGACAGAACAAACACGTGACATTTAGGGGATAACCCTTTGTCAGACAAGCTGGGAATATTGTCTACACAGTTATACAGGCATCACAGAGTGTGATGTTAGAAAAGAAAAAAAGAAAATTAGAAGCAAAAGAAAAAAGGGGCGGGTAGAGAGGAGAAGAATCATGAAAGAGAAGACAATGATAATTAAAATAAGAAAGGGAAATATGTCGGAGGGGGGGGGGGTGCGGTACAGTGGGTAGGATGAATCCAAGGGAAAAGAGCGAAAACATAGAATAAATTTTGACTTGTTGTAAAGTTGAGACATTTAATAATGTGTTAGAGAATAGAGTTGAAAATAGACTTTGGACCAAAGTTTTATTGCATAAAACGTTTTTGTGGCATCGGTGACCTAGCTGTCATGTTTCCGGACTTAGTATCATGAGGTCCTGGGTTTCAACCTAGCAATGTTAAAGTCGCATTTTGTATTCCTTGGGGAAGACATTTACAGGCATTTTTCCTACTCCAGTGGAGGTGCAAATGGGTACTAGCAACAGCTTCAGAGTTGAAAGCCAAGACAGATTAGTGCCCTGTCCAGGAGGTGATTGTTGTTACCTGTTTTGTGTCATGCTATAGAAACCAGGATATGAGCTTGGTTTTTGGACCGTTTAGGCCTTTGAAGGAACTTCACTGTACATACAAGCTTTTTAAACCCTGAAATGATGATGATGAACTATAACTTGATGTATTTATATGCATTCTTTTGAATTGTTTGCATATGAAGTTCTTTTTAATCAGCTTTTAAATTCACATGTTCGTATACTTGTCATCATGTAGGACCTATGCCGAGAGCATCGAATCTAAAAGTCAAGGATCAGAGTATTATTAGTATTTCTACCATTCCCCGAGACGTACAGTCAGCCACAAATGATTTGAGGACATGTCATCCAGAGGCGGCCTCTTTGCCATTTTTGTCAATGCACAAAATGAAACTCACGTTCGCTGACTCTCAACATAATCCACGGGACTGCTCAAGGTAGGATTTTTCGACTTAAGAGTAGAAAGACACTGTAGATGACTGACAAGAAAGAATAAAAGTGAATGGCTTCAATTAAGTTTTGTTCATAGTTGTTCTTAATTGAGTTTGCCGCATTTGAATTTGTCTCAAGTTCTCTGCATTGAAGAGGTGAGAGACATGACCTTCCACTACGTTGCAGGTGCCTTTCGTTTTTCTCTTAGAAGTGATCATAAATGAAATTTGATGTTATGATATTTTTGTAAAAAACAATAATTTTAATTTTAATTTTTGGTTATATCATCATTCACCCTTTTGTGAAGTAAAATCTTACATATAGTATGATCAGTATTTTCTGAATTACAAATATTTAAAAGTAGCATTGTCAGTTCACAATATTGTATAGAATGGCAGTACAGTATCTTTTTGTATTTTTGACAGTTACATTTGAATTGATGTAAATGTTTAATGCAATTGGTAATTTTGATACCGTTTTGGCAAAGTGTTTAATTAACCATATATGCCTCATCTGCAAAGGACTCACAGAAAAACACAATAATTGTATTTTGAAGATTCATGCACGCTGAGGGCAATTCATTGATGTTTGGGACTCGGTAGTCCAAGAGGCAAGGTGTCAGCCTTTGAATCCAAAGGTCATGGGTTTAGGGCCTGTCAGTGGTTAAGAAATTTTCCTAGAGTGTTTTCAGTAAAATCTTCCCTCCTGGTCGCAGTTCGGCAAAGTGAAATCACTTAAACCCCAAGACCACCTTAGGTGTGGATGTTAGTAAATAAAATAAAATCAATTCACTGATATTTTAAGTGAATATAGGTGAAATGGAGCCTCCTGTTGCTCAGAAATGTTCAACTGTTAACGCATCCTATTTTGTTAGATTTACACAGCAGCGCAGTCTTTTGCTTTCTTGCCGCTTTCACACGGTCTGTTAGTTATGTTTGTCTTCAGGCTTTTGTTTTCTGTGATTTACGACAACGAGGCAAGCTTAATATCGAAATCGCGTGTAGCAAGTTGCGTTATCGTCCGAGCGTTTGGATTTAGAGCAATATTGTTCCCCGCGCCAAAAACTGTTTTTTTGTTTCATCCGCTTGAAAAGAGTCAATCCAAACTTTGGAAGCATCCGGCTGCAATGTGTAAACAGATTACATCATTTAGTTTTGTATCATTTTGCTGCATAGAGAATGACTAAGTGTCATGTACTGTAATGCAATTCACCGAGACCAGTGATACAATTTTTTTTTCCTTTTCAATTTAGAGAGAGAAAGACCTTTCTTTGTTATGGGTCAAAGTAAGGCTGATTTTGTCATGACTTTTTTTATCATTTAAGGTTTAACACTTTAGTTGCCAACTTTGACATAAGTCGATAACTCCGATAGGGTTACCTTGTTCGACTTAAGTTGAATTTGAATGATTCAGCCCCGAAACATGGGATTACATAATTGATTGCAATGAAATTGTTGAATTTCCAGGGTGATTTCCTTTAACCACTGAATTTGTTTGCATGGTGAAATCACCCAATTACTCAATCTACAGGTATTGAACGTAGGGTAATCACGAGTAGATTTCGAAATTTCCTAGGCATACAGCATAATGTTGTAGTTTGCCAAAAATTGCTTTCCATGCCATCTTTGCGTTTGCTGGGTCTGAAAAGACTTCGTTGATTTCGTTGCAAGTCAACAGGAGGGCCAGAAAAATTTGTCTAGACAGGGAATCGAACTTCGAGTCTCCTGGGTAGAAGTCAGACATTCTACTTACTGAGTTACCAATATTTGATGGAAAATTTCATGAACATTGATTTCATTTCGATTTACTTTTCACCTGGGGTTATCTAACATTATCATAGAAAAACTTTTTCGACTTTTATCTCTTTTTTTACTTATTTTCTTACCAAAGATAATATTTAACAGGATGTTATGAATAGGTCTGTGGCCAAACTTTTATCTTTTATTTAAACAATTTTAAATATAATAATAAACTTTCCAATGAATGCTTTGATTTGCAAAGGTATATCAGTCAAAATTGCTTTGTGTGAACGTTGGCTTGTATAAGCTGTTGCCGACAAAAATTTATGAATATATTGTGAGTATGGTATTAGCCCTTTATCCCGCCGAATGTTTTTTCACAACCAATATGAACAGCTGAGATGAAGATGAATGATATCACAGGCATGAACTTTACATCCAGTGTGACTACGTTATCATTCGTCCTTATAATTTACAAAACTGCCAACCGGCACATGAAAAATGAATTTTGCACGCTTTTTCTAGTTCTATTTACCTTGAAAAGTATCTATGTATGAGTGTTATGTTTAAATTTTGTTTTAAAACCCAGGTCAACGGCAGAAACTCAAAAGAGATTAGGGTGAAAATACGAAAATACTACTCTGAATTCATAAAACTACCTTCACACTTCACCAGCGAGGCCAGCGATCAGCTGACTTTTTTTATTCACTGTACAAGGAGTTAATTGAAGTTAAATAATTATCAATGTTTTCTGGAATGTTATGGGGCATCCCATGAGTTAGAATTAGTTTGCACTGCCAGAGCAGTTTTTGATTTGAAAAGGTAGGCAGTTATGAGTTCATGACGAATGATGATTTATTTAAATCTTATAAATAGACTTGTGGGCCTGTTATTTACTTGCATGTAGTTATCCGTTTTGACATCTTTTGCACGTTGGATTGTTTTGCAGACGTGGCTGATGATTCCGTCAACTTTCGTTCAGAAGATTGTTTCCGCTAGCAACGGTGCGCTATTTTCATTGCCAAATACTGTCAACCGTTGTCCACACGTTTGTGGCTTAGACAGTCAATCTTTTGTTCTCTTAAATATTAAAGCTGTAATTTTATGTTTGTAGCCATTGTCAAGGCTTTTATTTCTGGGATTCGGCAAATATAAAACTACCTTTCACTCTTGTTGATTCACACATTTTATGGCTGAATTCATCTTTTATTGACATGGCTTTTCTGCTGATGTCAAATACAATTTTTTTCAGGAATCCTTTTACCAATAACATTAAACATCTGTGTCCCGTAACATTTCCGTCGTGAAAACCTTTTCGTAGGGAGCTAAGTCACTCGTTGTGTGGCCGATGCAATTTTTCCTTGCCCGAAATGTTTACCTTCAGTGATTACATGTTCATTTCCGGTATCATCTTTTGTTCAACCAAATTTTGCGGTCGATGGTTATTTCCTGTGTGGGTGGGGTAGGTTGGCTTTTGACTCCTCCAATACAATTATCCATGCTAGGGATTTTTGTGTTCAGCGGACAATTTTAGCGTGTTTTGCGTAATTTTTCAGGATGGGTTTTGTCGGTAATTGATTTTTGTCTTCCAGGTTGATACTGGCCGGATCTCATCAATCATTTTGTCCTCGGTGTCCCTTTCTGTCTTACGTGACATTTTTTGTCTTGCGTGCCAGATGTCAAGTTTTGTTTACCAAAGAAAAAAAGATAACCAGTTATTTGTTTATGTGTTTCAAAACCGAATAATTTTTTGTTAATAAATATATATATTAGGTGTGAAATAAACATTTCAATTTTTAATATACTTCAGTAAGTTTTTGTTGGTATGTTAGGTGAAGGTTTGAGTTTCAAACCCCAAAAAGCCAAAATAAAAAACCTGACAGAAAGAATAAAAGGCCAACGTTGGTGTAAACCCATGCGAGTTGTTATCCGCATTTATTTTGACGTTTTTGTCTTCTTTGGACATTTTGTTGGGATTTTCTGTGCAAATTTCAATTCTGATGCCGCTGTAGTTTTGCGATGGATAAGCTGGGCGTTTTCTTTTATGTGGCGCATCAACCCGTAATCGACGTGTAAGGAAGATGCGATGATTGAATTTGATGCGATTTCATGCCAATGACACTTGTAAGATCTCTTTGCTTTGGAATGAGCTTTTATGGCCATGCTTTTGTCAGTCACAGGTATATTACTGTAATTAAGGTAGAGCATTAGAGCTTTTACTGTTACTGGGGTCCTGGTGCGTTAAATAGTTCTCTTGTAAATGATTGACATCAGCCTTATTATGGTGATATGAAAATTCATTATTTTACAATAAACCATAAATTAAAAGAAAGTCATTGTAAATTTCTCCCTAAAAAAAATTTCACAAGGGACATACCTTGAAATGGTTGTTTTTAAAAATTAAGTGATGGAAGGATTATTCGAAACATAAATGTAATAATATGTGATTATGAATTAATCATTTAAAATTGCATGTTTTCCCCCTGCTAAATTTAACCATTTGGCTGTACGTCGATTTCTCCCTCTGATTATCAGAGCACAGGAATATGCCTCTTGAGGATGCCGTCACTCTTATTGGCCAAAGTTTTGAAAAGTATGTAGAAGAACTTAGGAGCCAAGGCCAATGCTAATGAAAGGAAGACGGAGACTGCTGCACCACCTGCTCCCACACCTGCGCCTACGGCTGGTGCATCTCACCTGGTCTTGTCCCCGCCATCTGAAGTCGGCTACCTACTTAATTTGCTTGCTGACAACCAGGCGGTGACCATACAGGAACTGAACACGGTCATCCAGTACTTACAGGAGAGACGGGACAAGCTTGTGGAGGCAGAGAAAGGACCTCTCCCCCCTAATGGTATTATTAATTTTATATCAGCAATGAGCTTTTAATTTTTTGTCATTTTAAAACAGCGTTTTGCTGTCAAATGTTTGGGGGTTTTTTGCCATCGTTTTCAAATGATTTTCTGTCGTGTGATTTAACGACTTCAACCTGGCTATTTTTTGCCACCAACAATCTTTAGTAATGACGTGAAATGATTCGGTGGTGATTTCTGGGGCACCTATGATGGCATAGCTGAAGTCTATATTTAGATTTGATGACAAGGGTTGGGCGTAGTAGCCATAACAATGTTCATAAACTTTAGCCATGAATGTGACTACTCATTCTGAACAATCACTTTGATTTCTAGTTTATTTTAATTTTGTCATCTCTGCTTATCTAGTTTTTGCAAGGTTGCATTTGGACTTTCCAAATTTCTCTGAGAGTGTCCTCACGTGACAGTGACAGGGCTTTATTATCACAGATTGCAGACAGTTTCATGCTTTCTGTGTCTTGTTGCAAGGGTTTCACCTATATCGACTTCTTTCTAGTCCAAGTGAAGTCCATTTACATGTTTGAAAGCACAGAGGAGGAGAACCAGGCTGAAATCTAGATTTGGATCTAAAACTAACTACATTTAGTTGTAAGGGGAGCGAAGTTTTAGTAAGTAACACACGAGCTTTCCATGCCCATAACTCTAAATATGACTGTTTACGTCAATGTTGATGATCTTGTAACAGTTGCAAACTCCTGGTTTAATTTTTGTTCTGGATGCCCAGCCACGCTTCCCTTCCCCTCTGACCTTTGCCTCTTATACATATTTAAATTAATTAACTGGTCAATAAGTCTGTTACTGGGGGTTGTTGGGGTATTTCTAAATAGGCCTTTTGGCAGGAATTCAATTTCTTGCTCTTTTCGATTTTCAACCTCCGATATCCAAAGTGTCTCAATTTTTATGACATCACCTTTTTAGATATTGAATGGGGGTTAAAAACCCGATATACATAGGTTTTGAGTGATTTGATTCATAACTAAATGAGGAGATTGGGCTTGTAAATTGGATCAAAATTCAAGATGGCGTCCATTTTCATAGCAATCTTAAGGACACTGCAAGCTTTTCAAAGACATAGGATGACTATATTTTGAAAGTACTAAAATTGAAAAAACCCAAACTCATAAGCAACCGTATTTGAGGAATAAAGAAAGTTCATCTTCTTTCTTTAGTTCTCCTCAGATAAATTAAAAAATTATGATTTAAACAATAAAAGCATGTGATAATACATTTTCATTTGTTCAATTATGGCCTATGACTATTAGTAAATGTAGCATCTTATCATATCGTCACATGTCTGACAAAGACTCCTCCCAACCTGTCTGACAAACAGACAAATTCATTAAAGTTAAAGTCCAATCTGAAAAAGCGACAACGGTTTTGGAGAAAATGCGTACAGATGTTTTTGCATGAGTGAAATGATCCATCACTTTTATTTATTAAGCTTCACTTGAGAATTATTTCAGGTTCTAATGCTTCCATCTTGTCTGACATCTATCCTAAGATTTATGTTATCGATGATCAATTGTTCATCATGAAATATTTATTTGTATAAACGAGTGCATATTCGCTCCTGTTTGCGTAGGTAGTGAATTAGCCAAAGCAACCAGTTTGCCATCTGATGTATTCTATGATTATGTCAATAATCACTATCATGTTTATTATCCGCTATTTTCTCAAAACCTTTTTAACTCCTTTTTCATATTAATAACCACTTTAATGTAAATACTTTGACAGTTTTAACATCAAACAGCAAGCCTTTTATCGATTAAAAAGATAGAGGGGTTTAAAGTCAGTATTGATATCTTGAAATGAAGTTCAAGAAAAAACCGTTTATCCTATTACACCATCACCTCAAATTGGAGCTCTGCAAATCCTAATATTTAAAGATTGCGTTCCACAAATGGAAATACCCAACGGATAAGTATATTGATTTTTTTGACTATTTGAAATAGGAGGTTACTTTGTCACTCCCGATGTACGGATAAGAATGGAAAACAGGATATACAGATAGAGTTAAAGGGTGTATAAAAATCAGTTGTATGAAACAAGGCTTTGCAGGGTGTGAAATATGCATTTTATAACTAAGACTTCAGGCCTGATGTGCAAGGACAACTAAATTTTGAGTCTTGTTTGTTGGTCACGTGTGGGGGGTAGGGGTGTGCTGCAGATTCTTTTTGAAGTTAATACACAGTTGTGATGTATTTGTCTTCGCCTGATAAAGTAGCCATGGCTCCACATTTGCCTGTCTGTTCAAGTGGTTTGTCTGTATGTTACACAACAAAGCAATCGCTAATGGCCATTGAGACCGACATGCTCTATTATGTGTCTTTGTAAGACAGACGAATGAACGTAATTGGCTGGCTGTTCATTTTCTGATCTCATTGCGCAACTTAAAAGCTGCAGGCAATGCCGTAATTTTGGTGTTATTAGATTAAGCTTCCCTACGACATTGATTTGATTGAGACATTTACATTTACAAGCAAAAATCGTTAATTGGGCTAGTTGGTCACTAATGGCGGCCTTGTAAACGACAGGGTTGTAAATTCGCTTCAGTTGTTTTGCGAAAAATGGAAGAGATTCAAAAACAGAACTCACTTTGTACATACAACTTTGCACATCCCTTTAAAATGAGCTCAAAATAGAGGTCAATGACGTTTGATTCGTTTTTGAAGGGAGAACACACAACATAGGTCCTCGTGTGTTTATCCTGTTTTTGGAAAAGTTGGCTGCGACTTGTGAGACAAGGATTTTAAGAATTCATCTGTTTGTCAGATAGGTGGAGAGATGTGTTCCGTCTTTGTCAGACAATTATAATTGAGAAGGGCTCTAAATCCGACTATTGAATATTTCTGAATTGTGTCAAGGTTAAGAATGGAATATTTATTTTAAACTGCCAATTCTTCTCCTTGTTGGCGATAACATTTTATAGACATTTTTTAACCTCTATCATTGGTAGAACGCCCTCCAGCTCCTGTCAACAGACCAATGGACGATAGAGATCGGGTCAGAAATCACCAGAACGCCCACCTGCACAGGATGGAATGGTTCGGTAACATGGACAGGTTACCTGACAGAGGTCAACCTGATAGAGGTCAATATGACAGAGATCCACCTGACAGAGGTCAATATGACAGAGGTCAGCCTGACATGACTCCAACGTGACAGAGGTCAACCTGACATGACTCAACGTGACAGAGGACAACCTGACATGACTCAACGTGACAGAGGACAACCTGACATGACTCAACGTGACAGAGGTCAATCTGACATGACTCCAACGTGATAGAAGTCAACCTGACATGGGTCAGTATGACAGAGCTCAACCTGACATTTACCGTCGTGACAGAAGTCAACCTGACATGGGTCAATCTGAGAGGACTCAACCTGATAGAGGTCAACCTGACAGGACTCCAATGGACAGGGGTCAACCCTGACATGGATCAATCTGACAGGCGTCAACCTGACAGGCCCACAGGGTTTTCCTGTCGAAGGGGCTTACAATGACAGAATGTCTTTGAGCGAGAGCTTGCACTACCCAAGGACAGATATGATAAACGGATGAGAGAACATCAGCCAGCCCCTGACAGCAGCAAACCTATCCATGAAGAACTCAGTAAAAGATTCTGAGCATCTTCTCGGGTCACCAACCCCGATCTCATTCCTTCTCAGTTTTCAAGTGCGCCCCCGTCACAGCACCTGCTCCGGCCCCAGCTCCAGCACCTGCGCCCCCTCCTGCCCTATCCTCTCGTCGTCTAGTGCCAACCTGATCAACTTTGACAACCCAAACGTTCAGAAAGCCCCTGGACAACTTGATCCAGAG
Organism: Doris montereyensis; assembly: GCA_037039925.1. NCBI lineage: Eukaryota > Metazoa > Mollusca > Gastropoda > Nudibranchia > Dorididae > Doris > Doris montereyensis. Next base: position 22,603 of record JAXRKP010002745.1, read on the forward strand.
CGGTCCAAATTTACTCAAGAGCATTTCCCCCAAATGTCCACGGCGTCAACCTCTTTGTTCACTAGTAGTAGAATGGGCACATCCGATTCGACCGCACAGATGTACGGGCAGCCGCCTATCGTGAGCCAGGGTCAAGGTCACAAAGATGGGATGGGCCCACTGATGTCCCAGGCCATGTACATGGGCATGCACATGATGCCTCCCGAGCAGGCTTCCATGAAGCAGATAGCCGCCATGCAGTACATGGCCCGTACATGATGCCGGAAATGGTTTCCATCCTCAGGGCAACTTTGGGGGTCAGCAAGGTTATCAGGGCGAGCAAGTGCCCCCTCTGCCCCCAGGGGCTCCCCGCCTCCGCTTCCCTCATCAGCAATACTGAAGCTGTGCACTGACAGGTCGTTTTGCCACACTAATAATAATGATAATGTCCTAGCATCCTCATGATGGTACGAAACCACACAATGTTGTCATTAAATGAAACAAAGACTGCTTTGTATGTTGATAAGGTTATGCATCACTCTTCTGATTTTGTGGCGTTAATTGTAAAATTTATTACAAAAACTGTTTTTGGGGTGTGGCGGGGGCGTTTGTTCTTTTATTGCTGCTGTTGTACATACGCATGCTATTTGTAAAGAAATTTCTGAATTTGTGAAATGTTGATGTCAGGCTAGAGGGTAGTCATATTTCAAGTAAACTTTTACAAGATCTGTAACAGGTTCATTTCATTACCGACATGCAAAGGTAAGTCTCATTAATCACTGCTAATAATGATATTTGTGTGGTGTCGGTGGCCGAGTGGTTAGGCTGCCGGACTGGGGATCATGAGATCCCGGGTTTCGAAACCTAGTAAAGCTGGGTTCGACAATGTGTTCCTTGGGAAAGACACTTAATACGCATTTCCCCACTCAACCCAGGTGCAAATGGGTACAAACACTAGCTTGGGAGTAAAAACCTGCGTCAGACTAGCGTCCTGTTCAGGAAGCGATTATCATCACCTGTGCCGCTTCACGCTGTAGAAATCGGAATAAGCTCCAGCTGGGGGGTCGTTATGGACATGAAGAGACTTTACTTTACTACACTGATACACAATATTAACAGGTTCAGTGCGTGTATCATACGGTAAGTTTATTTGATATGTCACGTACAAATGTCCATTCACATGTTTTTAAAAAAAAACCCCAGAGATCTCCCATATTTAGCAAAATATTACTTTTAAAGTGGTTTGGGGAAAAGTGGTCTACACACACAGTGAAACCTTTTTTTTCTCGTGTCTTTGCTTTCATCTTCTATATCTACATGTATTATTTTTCAATGAAGCAGTCAACCTCTCAGCATGAGAATTCATCAGCAACTTTTGGGATGAAATGTCCTGAGACAGAAATGAAGACAGGAATGGTCATGGCGTTGGGCTAGAGCTTGTCAGAGGTGAAGCCAAGAAGATGAGAAATGTGAGGACCAGGACTAGAATTTGGCAATGGGGTAGAATTAATTAACAGCTGCCACTGCCGATGAGTTGGATGCAGTGGTAGTTACAGTTCTTACAGTTACAGCTGCAGTGTCTGCGGTTTAATTGGACGACACTAGTAGTACTAGTACATACTTGGAAGGTCTGGGAAAGAATCTTGCTGGCAGGCAGACCGGGATGGAAAGCTGACGACAAACGCACACAGAGAGGTTACGATGACCATGATTAAATGCCATTCTTACCCAACCTGTCAAACATGCAAAGAACGTCTGAAAGGTTTAAGGAGGGACAGGTCAGCCTTGCATGGTATTGGTATGGAACTTTGTAGCCAATGGTCATCCATTTCTACCTGACAAGCACACAAACAAATCAATGAAAGTTTCCTCACTCACCTACACCACCGACATTGGCTGAACATACGTCTTTTGACTTTGATTTGATTGACAATGATTACGTTCAATTGTTTTCGTGATGTGCGTTACTCGATGATGAAATTAGATAATCGTTCATTTTGCCTACACAAGGCAACTTGCATTTGAGGCCTCGCTGTCTGGCAGGCAGAGTAAGATTCACTGTTCGTGGGCTATGCTAGAGGATTACCATTGCTTGCTTAGCCCAGATGGGTGAAATTAACACCTTGCCACCTTGCAGGTAGAGAGAGTTTGCTATCAGCGCCTTTTTATGACAGCCGAGAGGCATGGCTTGAAGGAGTGTGTTAGTGCCTACATTTTCGAAATCTATGAAAAAAGACATCTTGTGAAAATCATGTAGTTAGCCGGTTTGAGCATGTTTGTTGTTAAGGGGCTAATTTATATATATATATATATATATATATATATATATATATATATATATATATATATATATATATATATATATATATATATATATATATATATATATTAATAAAAGAAACAGTGCTGTGTCTTGAGATGGCGTGCTGTTACTGTGTTGCACCAATAGAAGAATAGATCCTGTGACTCGTTAGCTTCCATCGCCTCACCGCGAAAAGAGCGCTCTACACCACCAACCAAGCTTGCTGTGTTCCTTTATTTCAGTAATTTCATGTCATTATTCATCATTATTGTTGTTTACTGTCATTTTTGAAAAGCATTGGGTTTGCATTACATTGTACTTGTTGTGTAACTCTGATATCTAGTAGTATATGTTGTAACTACAGCAGGTAAATTCTTTGCTGTTTTAGTTTTATCAATACATGTACTTGCAATTTTATTGTTTTAAATTTTATTTTTATGTCCATAAAATAAGATCATTTTAAATTTCAGCTTCGTAAATTTATATTATTGAAATTGAATGTTCCTTTAGCATGTTGTTCATTTTGATTTGATAAAGGACATTTTGTGCAACTTTAAATGGATTTTATTTGCAAATGTGAGTAAAAATTATCTCTGATATTTCAATAAAATAGAAAGAAGATTGCAAAGGGAATGCGTGCATGAGTCATGAGTTTTTTTGTATGTGAATGTACGTATTTTGGACCAGAATGCATTCTTAATATAATATTGATGTAATTCTCTTTGATTATGATTATTAAATCTGGATTTATGTACCATACCTTTTTAGATGAATCAGGCACGCTGGAATGAATGGAAGGCATTTAAAGCTATTTTAAAGAGTTTGAAAATGTTGTTTTCGACCTGGTCGTGATTTGATACTCTATTCTGTGCTTGTTGTATGCGTGTTTGTGTACATACTAGTACACGTGTCTCTGAGGCAAGGGTACATAATGAATGATGAAGATATGTTGTTGAAATAAAATACGTTGTTCTCTGTTCCTGTATTCACGCTTTGACTTTGATGATTTTGCTCATTTGCGCTACATCTTTCTGCCACTGCCACTTTGACATGACTTTTACCTTGGCAATGGCATTGGCATGCTTTGCTTTGTGTTGTGTTGATAACTTCAATCATCTTCACCCCATTAAAATGAAAATGTATAAGAGAACAACAAAAAATCTTATGTGTTACTGTTAGTGTTGTTAGTTCTCCTCCCTGTTACTAGTTATCAGCATTAGTGTTGCTGTTTTTATTATAAATTTTATTGTTTGTAAAAGTGTAACTAACTAACTTGTTTTGTGGATGGTTGAAACTGAAAGTGAAAGTGAAAGGCACTTTGGGTAGGTCCCTACTTTCCTTTTTTACTTTTATTCTTTACTTTACTTTTTGTAGGCAGTTAACGGTGTTGCTGGTAGGTCCTATTTCTTTCCTTTCAGTTTCACTCTATTTCTAACGTCTGTCTCCGATGGGGCTAGGAGTCAATCAAGGAACTCTGTGGCCCAGAGGCAAGTTTTAAAAGTTATTTCAAGTAAAATTTACCTCCCCTGGTCTAGGGTAGCTTGCTCGACACTTAGTCCCATCGGAGACAGACATTTAAAAGGAGGTCCCATGTACAGATCACAATACTCTGTGCATGTTAAAAATCCATTGGCTGTTTACAGTAAATTACACTATTACAGGACAGTGCGCAAAATTAAAAAACAAAACTTGAGATCACCGCATTTTTGGATGCTGACCATCTACCTACTACCTGGACCAGGGTGGGGGGGGGGTTCCTAAAAAATATACATGTACCGGTATATATAATATATAAAAATTTCAATCGTCGGGGCTTGAGGGGTGGGCTGTTTGTTGTTTGTTCATAGGAATTTCCCCGTCTACCATATGCGGTCTTCCCATGATGAATTTTAATTTACGAGAAACAGCAAGATATACAAAACAAACGCAGTGGCTTCAATCTCCCCGATTTCACGTGGCGAATCACTCTTAGTCTTACTCTTACTTTGACATCTTCTTACTCTTATAATTACACGTAGTTAGTCTTACTATTAGTAATAGTGAGTAGTAATACTAGTACTCGTACTCTTAACATGCACAATTGAGTGGAGTTTTATTCTTCTTCTACTCTACCCTTCTAGTCTAGTTGACATCGGAGTAGCATCAATCTGCTCGTCGCGCCCCTTCCCTCTCCCCCCCCTCCCCCTCCCCCACCCCATTTCCTACTGACCTGACCTGAAACTTAAAACGAGTTGTTTTTTTCTTCTTCTTTCTTTCACTCCTTCACTTCTCTTTTTATTTTTTATTTTGCTGTTTCCTTCTTATTAATTACATGTATTACCCATGAGATCACTGCAATATTGGACGGGGAAATTTTTTCAATGATACACATGAACGTGAACAAAATTAAAAAGAGCCCTCCCATCCTCCGTTGCACTGCGTTCATAATGGCCAATTCAAAATATCAATTGAATCAATTCTCCCACCGCGACGGCAGCAGTGGCGGGAAGATTGTGTCTGACACGGTGATGAAGCAGATATTAAATAATGTGTAGTACAACCGTTGTGATTTATCTCATGTGCACAGCATTTATTACAGATTCTTCAATTCAATTCCTAAAAATAATGGCTGTCTTTCCACTACAAAAAGAGGAGGCACCAATTAATGCAGTTGAATCGAGACCGACCTTATATGACAGAGGAGAGGAGAGAAATTGCAGCAACAGAGATAAGAGATTGAATGTAGAAGGTTCCATTCGAAAATACTCCTTAAATTTGATCGAGTCCTGTCGCAACATCGGCATTAGATGGTGATATTCACCACACACACTCCTTAACTTGTTGATGGGGTGAATTGACATTAAAAACGCCTTTTGGTGCGCCTTCTTCTTCGTAAATACAGCATCAAAGCTAACTTGCTTTTTCTTGAAAGCGCCATTGTGTCAAATACAGTGACTAAGTGAGTTGCTTTCAACGATGAATAGTGTGTTACGAGCTTATTAAAAGAAAATGAAGGCGGAAAAGGGCGGGCGCAGTATACCCATACGTTTGCATCCGTCAACCGTCTTCATTTTGAAGACAATAGTTGGACGGACTTACTATATTTCCGGTGTAGTGTAACTGTAACTGTATGGCCAACACACACACAGTTATAAGTTATAGTAGTTTTGTCCAACACACACACAGTTATAAGTTATAGTAGTTTTGTCCAACACACACACAGTTATAAGTTATAGTAGTTTTGTCCAACACACACACAGTTATAAGTTATAGTAGTTTTGTCCAAACACACACAGTTATAAGTTATAGTAGTTTTGTCCAACACACACACAGTTATAAGTTATAGTAGTTTTGTCCAACAACACACACACAGTTATAAGTTATAGTAGTTTTGTCCAACACACACACAGTTATAAGTTATAGTAGTTTTGTCCAACACACACACAGTTATAAGTTATAGTAGTTTTGTCAACACACACACAGTTATAAGTCCAACACACACACAGTTATAAGTTATAGTAGTTTTGTCCAACACACACAGTTATAAGTTCTAGTAGTTTTGTCCAACACACACAGTTATAAGTTATAGTAGTTTTGTCCAACACACACACAGTTATAAGTTATAGTAGTTTTGTCCAACACACACACAGTTATAAGTTCTAGTAGTTTTGTCCAACACACACACAGTTATAAGTTATAGTAGTTTTGTCCAACACACACACAGTTATAAGTTATAGTAGTTTTGTCCAACACACACACAGTTATAAGTTATAGTAGTTTTGTCCAACACACACACAGTTATAAGTTATAGTAGTTTTGTCCAACACACACACAGTTATAAGTTATAGTAGTTTTGTCCAACACACACACACAGTTATAAGTTATAGTAGTTTTGTCAACACACACACAGTTATAAGTTATAGTAGTTTTGTCCAACACACACACAGTTATAAGTTATAGTAGTTTTGTCCTCTTTAAAAAAAAGAAGTATTATTATTATGAGGTCATTGGTCACACATTGATCTCAAATGGAAAGTAATTTGGACTTGGAGGTGCTTTGATTTGGCAGGGGTGGATGGGGGGGGGGTGCCGCATCAATAATTCAATTTCAATGTATACTTCCCCAAAAAATCGCTAAAGAAAATTGTGGGGAAGTGGGGGGGGGGTGGGGGTGGGGAGGTTACCAAGTGGTAGGTTCTACTTTTATCTTGAACTCTTTCACGTGACTTTCATTTTAATGTTTCCTCTTTTAGTCACCTTGCCTTGACATCACCGCAATATGGTGGACGGGGTACTGTAGTCGCTGGGTAAATAATTAAAAGCACACTGTACATAAACACACCACGGCTACATCTGCTGACCGAATTTTTACTATACATGTATAATAAAAAATAAAGTGTTTTCATAAACTAAAACACACAAAACTACATCTGCTGACCTAATTTTTTACTAGATCTATACATGTATGATAAAAAAAAAAGTGTTTTCATAAACTAAAACACACAAAACTACATCTGCTGACCTAATTTTTTTACTAGATCTATACATGTATGATAAAAAATAAAGTGTTTTCATAAACTAAAACACACAAGCCTACATCTGCTGACCGAATTTTTACTATACATGTATGATAAAAAAAAAGAAAGAAAAAGTGTTCATAAACACACGGTATGCATAATATAAAAGTATGAAAAACACTTTATTCCTGCGCCTAAAGGTCGTGAGTTTATCCAGCGACTACTGTAGGTCGTAATGACACTACAAGCCATGTGTACGTGTCAGTGTCATTACAATAATTAGAATAATTATAAATAACATGTCAATGCCATGTCATGTTGTCATTGTCATGTTTTGTTGTATACATTTACATTCATTGTTTATATATATATATATATATATATATATATATATATATATATATATATATATATCTAACATCACTATCTAGTATATCTATGTAGGCTTACATAATCGATTTAAACGCCCATGAGATTGAGACTATTATTGTCAATGCGGACACTGTCATTACAAACATACGATGAAAACAATGATTACAACATTAATTGGGTATGCACAATGGCTACGGGCTGTGTGTACACGTAAATGTAAATAGAGCTTACGTCATAGTCATTACTTAAACAACTGGTTACGCCTACGATTGGGTCATCAAAAAAGTCAACAACGTTGGGAAGGTAAGGGTTTGCACTGTTTATTTATGTCTGTGTGTGTGTGTGTGTGTGTGTGTGTGTGTGTGTGTGTAGAGGGGAATGGGGGTGAATGGGTACGGGTATAATATGGGGCAATACATAAATACACATACAAATTGCATTGTACTGATGACTGTGGTTCACGTGATAAACACACGCGTGGACTATTAATTATTATTATTAGTATTCGTGTGTTACACATCGTATATTGCATTGTAATTTACACATTAAGTAGAATGCTTTGAAATATTGCCGATGTTGAACCACGTCATAATAAAAATACGATAATAATAATAATTAATATAATAATAATACATGTAATAATAATAATAAAAATAATATTAATAATAATAATAATAATGATAACAATGATGATGATAATGATAATAATACTGATGATGATAATAATAATAATAATAATATAATAATGGTAATAATAATAATAGTAATAATAATAATGATAATAATAATAATAATAATAATAATAATAATAATAATAATAATAATAATAATAATAATAATAATAATAATAATAATAATAATAATAATAATAACAATAGCAATAATAATAACAATAATAATAGACATGAAGTAGACAATTTTGACTCATTTGACACACACTTTATGAACGACGTATAAAGTAGTATAACCAAAGCACTGACTGACTGACATCACTGATGACGAAACTCATCCACTTCGTGCAGACATTGACTGTCTAAAAATAATTGGAAGTGGTAGGTTCAGTGGCCAACACAAACAGATACGTGAAGTGAAATCATTCATTCCGTCAGCAGTCAAGACTTTTTAACAAAACAAATGGACGTGGGGGATTGAGCGTGGACGGATGAGCTTTGACCGAGGGCGTGTATGACTGAGGGGGCTGGTTGGGATGTTATGTGTGTGTGTGTGTGTGTGTGTGTGTGTGTGTGTGTGTGTGTGGGGGGGGGGGGGGGTGAGGATCCTACGCATTTCTGTGATGAAGCACAAATGGAGGTGGGGGTTGGGCATGGATGAATGAGCTTTGTCCGAAGGCGTCTGTATGGGGGTGTTTCGAAGTATTGTATGTGTGTGTGTGTGTGTGTGGGGGGGGGGGGGGGTCGAATGAGGTTGTGTATCCTACGCATTTCTGTGATCTATTTATCAAAACAAATGGATGTGGGGGGGGATAATGGACGAACGAACTTTGATCGAGGCGTGCATGTGCGTAGGGGTCGGTTTGGTAGTGTTGTGTGATGGGTGGGGGATAGACTATGGTTGTATATCCTGCGCATCTCTGTGATGTGTTTCTCATCACAAATGGACGTGGGGGACAGGCATGGATGAATGAGCTTTGATCAAGGGTGTGTGTGAGGGGGTCGGTTGTGTGTGTGTGTGAGGGGGGCTGTGGGAGGGCTCGAATGATTTTGTATATCTTAAGCATTTCTGTGATGTATTTGCCATACTAATACTCTTATTATATTACTGCATTAATGTTTAGCAATTTTAGTAATGAATAGATCTATGTATTATGATTTTTAAATTTAATTATAATTATAAGGAACAGAATGTAATTTCCTTCTTTGGATGAAATATTATTATTATTATTATTATTATTATTATTATTATTATTATTATTATTATTATTATTATTATTATTATTATTATTGATGATGATAATAATAATAATAATTATTATTATTATTATAATAATTATTATTATTATTATTATTATTATTATTATTATTATTATTATTATTATTATTATTATTATTATTATTATTATTATTATTATTATTATTATTATTATTATTATTATTATTTTTTTCTATTTTTTTTTCTATCTTTATCATGATCAGCTTTCTACCTTTCGGTGTATGGGTTTAGATGCGAAATGATCTTCCTCCAGGCTGCTCTGTCTTGTCATATTCTGTTTCCTTCAGGGAAAGTTATACTTCTTTGCTTTAATGCCTCTTTTATATTTTCCTCCCACTTTCTGCCTTTTTACATACTGACTTAGCTATTCTTTTATCATTCATTCCGGTTACATGCCCACACCATCTGAATTGATTTATTTCTTAGTTTTTATGCCAACTGCTTTTGTTTGATCTCTTATTCAAACTTATTGTTGTGTTTTTGTTTTTGTCTCTTTTTAATTTCCCTACTCCTGTTCTTAGGTATTTCATTTCAGCTGCGCGTACTCTACTGTATTCCTTACTGTCTAAGCTCCATGTTTCACTGCCATAGAGAGAGTAGGACAATAAACTGTGTTGTATCTGTATACTGCCATTTTGTTTTTTGTTGACAATTCGTCATTTACCTATAAATGCCTTTCATAGATGTTTATAATAATATATTGTCATTGTCTTTTGTATTATGAACGAATGTGCATTGTTCTTATTGATTACTATATTTTCATTCAATTTCAAAACTCCATGATTATTATGAGATGTATGGGGCATTTAAAGGTCAAATGACCTATATAGCTTCAAAAGATAGGATATAATTGCTGAAATACTTTCTCCATGTTTCCATGATTTCGCTGCCTTCTTTCATTATTTCTCCATTGAGTTTCTGTATTTGTCTAATTGGGCGTGCTTTGGTCCTTCTCGTGCTCTTTATTGCTCCCCAAAAAATAACTTTTGATTTCCTTGGTAGTGGTAGCTTTCTTGAAGTCTTTGTCCAAACTCTTCCCATTGTTCCTGTTTTGCTTTCCTCACTTCCTCTTTGGTGATAGTTATTTTACTCAGTAATCTATCCTATCCTCTAGTCTCTGTTTGCAAGTATTTCTTCCAGGCATACTTTTTTTCTTTGATCTTAGTCTTGACATTCTCATTCCACCATGCTGTTCTATTCCTATCTCCGTTAGATTGTTTCCTACCACATACTTCTTGAGTGCAACCGAAGAAAGTTTCTTTATACATTTACCAGTCTCCTTATATTGTGTTATCATTCAGATTAATCTGCTTTCACTGATATATCTTTTTATACACCCAGGAACCACTGCACCCACAACCTCCATATTTCTCATGCATATTTCAAATATCCTGCTTTAGGTTCTTAGCGAATAAGCTCTTGGATCATATCAGTATTTTAATTGATTGGAAAAAGATTGTTTTGCGAGCTATCCACCAAATATTTTATTGTTACTACTAGAACTAATTTCTCGATTTCCGGTCATTGCCCTAAAAAGCCTGCATAACTTTAGTATTGAGTACTATGTAAAAAGATCCGCGTAACTTCAGTATCGAGTACTAATTTGATCTAATGATCGCACTTGATATCGCCCATAACCGGTTTCTGAGTTAACCGCAGTCAAAGTTCAAGAGACCCAGTAAATTGCGACGAGGTATATCTCAGTCGTTATCTATACACTATAATCTATCAAAAGGAAAAAAAGCGACTGGGATATTAGTTTCCTGATTGTATAATCACTTCATCGACTGGGTACATTTTATTTTAGTGATTGCCTGTATACCTATAACAACAGCAACCGGGTACGGTATAGATTTAGTTTATTTGAATAGTTGTTCATATATATATAACAGCAACCGGGTATGTTTTATTTTACTAGTTGTCAGTATACAATATACGTGTAGGAATCAAAAGATACGAGAACAGTTCTAGTATCTTTGGTGTACGTAATAATAAAGGTATCAATGGAATTGCTTAGTAATACTATTAATAGTAGAGAATGGCACGATATTTGAGGCAGAGAATCTGATTGAGTCGTCACTGAGTCTGAGAGACGAGAACTTCCTTGTCTGAATCTGAATAGCGACTTGTTATTGTTATTAAACTGTTAAAGAAAATGTTCCTGTGTTGAAATGTTTTAAACCAGATATAGCGGTTCCAAGTAAAGCTGGTGGTAACAGGTCGCAATGGGTCAACTGGCAGGCCTCGTAGTCTCCTCAAATCTCCTAAAAAGAACCCCCAAAAAACTCCTCAAATCTCCTCAAAATCCCTTTAAAAAAATCTCCTCAAATCTCTTCAAATTCGAAAATTGTCTCTATTTCATAGAACGAGTGTGGGGCACGGCTTTCCCTCCCACACTCACCCGCCTCGAACCCCGTTGTCGGCCGCCTCGCTAACCTGGGCGTCACGACATCGTTAGTGGCGATCGGTTTGACCAGAGTCGAGGTTCTTCATGACATTGTGTCCCTGTCCATTTGTGGTTTCATTCTTTCATTCAACGTTAACGTGGCCACCGCATCCATCGAGCGCGGGTTGAACTGCGACTAGGAAACAGCTAGGTAAAGGATAAGTGATGAGTGAAAGAGGAGGGGAACTATGTAGAACCTACCAGTTCCATCCGCCAACCGCCCACAATTGGACTTGAGTCTCAGATATTATAAGATAAGCTAAAATCAAAGTAGTTTCATTTTCCTTAGTTCAAGTCAAGCCCGAAACTTTCTACCAAGAATATGTGAATAGCGCTAAAGTAACGCAACCTTTAAAAAAAAAAAATCAATGCTTATGTAGAAATATTATAAGAAGGCCGACCTGTAATAATAATATAATACAATACTATTGTACAGGTGCCTTTATTGATCAGGATGCTATGTACCTAATTCTTGTATTGTATGTGAATGTGGGTGTATGAGAGAGGGAAAACGAGATAGATAGATAGATTAATAGAGAGAGTTAAGAGAGAGAGAGGAGAGAGAGAGAGAGAGAGAGAGAGAGAGAGAGAGAGAGAGAGAGAGAGAGAGAGAGAGAGAGAGAGAGAGAGAGAGAGAGAGAGAGGTAGGTGCATCTTCATTAAAGTTATAGGCCTAGTTAGTGTCAAAGAATGCGGAGCGGGAATTTCAGGAATGCATAGGCTTTAATCACTTGAAATAGGAGAAGCATAATTAAAGCAGACACAATCGTAAATGAGGGAAAATACAAGCAAAATTACAAACAAAACGTAACGATTACCCTTGGATCGGTGTGTGTTGTCCCCGAAGTAATCTTGCATCGTAGAATGTCATTCTATACACACGACACCTGTGAAATGTCCGCCTCTCATTCGTGTGTGGGTAGACTTGTGGTAGCGCCAAGTCGAGTACAACAAGTCATTGTGTACACGACACCTGTGAAATGTCCGCCACTGTCTGTGCTTAACTCGACTTGGCGCTACCTCAAGTTTACCAGGGATGGTGACCGGAAACAAAGGGTGTGGGGACGTCATTAGAAAGCATCTGGATATCATTATTTCGATTCATTGTGATTCCGCCTACGTGCATGTAAAACATGTACATTGCATTTAATCGTATTCGTGTATTCTGACGCCGTTAACATTGGGGAAGTGAGAGGCATTGCGTTGATTCATTTTTCTGTTGTGATTATTTATTGTGAGCATGTTATTTCAACCAACACAATGTAATTTCCTGTATAATGATCTACAACTGCAAGGTTATCTTATCTTATGTCAACCAACACAATGCAATTACTGTATAAGGATCTACAACTACCAAGGTTATCTTATCTTATGTCAACCAAATCAACTTTTCGCCTTCCTTCGTCCAGACTCACCGCTGGCCCAGTCGCTTGAGAAGAACGTTCCATGCTTCAGGAACATCTAACCCAGCTAGAAAGACATGTCTTCCTTATGACACCCCGCCCCCTAAACAACAACTGAGACCCAAAGCATGCATTACTACTACTGCTACTACTGCTACTGCTACTGCTGCTGCTGCTGCTGCTGCTGCTGCTACTGCTACTGCTACTGCTACTGCTACTGCTGCCGCTGCTGCTGCTGCTGCTGCTGCTGCTGCTGCTGCTGCTGCTGCTGCTGCTGCTGCTGCTGCTGCTGCGTATGCTGCTGCTGCTGCTGCTGCTGCTGCTGCTGCTGCTGCTGCTGCTGCTGCTGCTGCTGCTGCTGCTGCTGCTGCTGGCTGCAGCTGCTGCTACTGCTGGCAACGGCAGCGTGTTGGCTGTTTGCTGCTCATGCGCTTGTCGCTGCTGCTGTTGCTGCTGCTGCTGCTGCTGCTGCTGCTGCTGCTCTGCTGCTGCTGCTGCTGCTGCTGCTGCTGCTGCTGCTGCTGCTGCGCTGCTGCGGATGCTGCTGTTGCTGCTGCTGCTGCTGCTGCTGCGGTTGTTGCTGCTGCTGCTGCTGCTGCTGCTGCTGCATGCTGCTGCTGCTGCCTGCTGCTGCTGTTGTTTCAGCTGCTCGTTTTGCTGCTGCTGCTGCTGTTGCTGCTGCTGCTGCTGCTGCTGCTGCTGCTGCTGCTGCTGCTGCTGCTGCTACTGCTGCTACTGCAGCAGCAGCAGCAGCAACGCTGCTAGCTATAACAGCTGCTGCTGCTGCTGCTGCTGTTGCTGTTGCTGCTGCTGCTGCTGCTACTGCTGCTGCTGCTGTTGCTGCTGTTGCTGCTGCTGCTGCTGCTGCTGCTGCTGCTGCTGCTGCTGCTGCTGCTGCTGCTGCTGCTGCTGCTGTTGCTGCTGGCGAAGGTCATGACATAAGACAATAAAACAGCCCCATAGGAACAAAGACAGAGACAAATACAAGGAATAGACACAAAAAAAACCTTGCCACCTTGGGGATCGGACCCGCGACCTCTGCGTCGGCACCCATCGCCACGCCATGAAGAAAGCGTGATGCCGACCAGGCGCTGCTGCTGCTGCTGCTGCTGCTGCTGCTGCTGCTGCTGCTGCTGCTGCTGCTGCTGCTGCTGCTGCTGCTGCTGCTGCTGCTGCTGCTGCTGCTGCTGCTTCTGCTACTGGTAAAGGAGAATGCGGAGGTGAATTTGAAGGCCTAATGGGTGGAACAAGGACAGTACAAAGATAGAAAACTTTCGGGCACAGCCGCCCTTCCTGAATCGATACCAAGACTACTTCTACTGCTGCTTCTACTACTGCTACTGCTACTGCTGCTGCTGCTATACTACTACTACTATTTGCTACTACTACGACCTGCTGCTGCTGCTACTGCTGCTGCTGCTGCTGCTGCTGCTGCTGCTGCTGCTACTACTACTACTACTACTACTACTACTACTACTACTACTACTACTACGAGTACTGTGATGTAATTTTAATGCAGCCACAAAGTAGAGACTAGATCTAACACTGTAACAGCAACAAATGCAGGTTTTCTAACTTTGTGACGGTCCCGAGCCTGCAATGCAAAGGTAAGCTACATCTTTTACTTGTACTGTTGAGCCGCTGTTGTTCATTGGCAATGAATCATAAACTCAGGCTTGCAGCTTTCTTTACAGGTGGGTATGGGGCATTTGAGCTCCGAGAGAACCCTTGAAACGGCCGCCACCGTGTGTCTACTCCAGGCCACAGCTGGCCGCACTAGATGGAGGCTCAATAGCATTGGCGATCGGATATTAATACTTGAGAGTGCCGGGAGACACTGTGACCATAGTAGGCATTGAGCCTCGCTGCTCACTAGGCTTTTTATTTGATTTGATTTTACCCACATCACAGCTATGGTGATCTCGGGAGTTTTATGTAGGATTTTTAATTTTGCCGAACTGCCTGTTGAACAGCTAAGGGATCGTTAACGTGTCCAGTGTTGTGA
>JAXRKP010002746.1:0-37434 GCA_037039925.1 Doris montereyensis
ATGTTTCCTCACATTTTTTTTAAATTTTGTAGACTAAGGAGTACTACTACTACTACTACTACTACTACTGCTACTGCTACTACTAATACTACTACTACTACTACTACTACTACTACTACTACTACTGCTGCTACTGCTACTGCTACTGCTGCTACTACTACTACTACTACTACTACTACTACTACTACTACTACAACTACTACTACTACTACTACTACTACTACTACTAAGCGTTGCTGCTGCTACTACTACTACTACTACTACTACCACTACTACTACTAATACTACTACTACTATTACTACTACTACTACTACTACTACTGCTACTACTAATACTACTACTACTACTACTACTACACATTACTACTACTGCTAAAATTGTGAGGAAGTCCCATAAACGATAAATCAGCGTTTGGACCTAGCTGAAGCACCAGTAGATAGTTGATTGGTTCTGTCCAATGTTTAGCAAAAGTTGTATTATGATAGATAGGTGATTGGTCCTGTCCAATGTTTAGCAAAGTTGTATTATGATAGATAGGTGATTGGTCCTGTCCAATGTTTCCAAGTTGGAATTTTTTAGTCCAATATTTAGCAGAGTCTTATTTGATAGGTGATTGGTCCGTCCAATATTTAGCAAAGTTGTATTATGATAGGTGATTGGTCCTGTCCAATGTTTAGCAAAGTTGTACAGAGAGGATTGGTCCTGTCCAACGTTTAGCAAAGTCTTTATTATGATAGGTGATTGGTCCTGTCTAATGTTTAGCAAAGTTAGAATATGATAGGTACTGGTCCTGTCCAATGTTTAGCAAAGTTGGTATTATGAGGTGATTGGTCCTGTCCAATATTTAGCAGTTGTATTATGATAGTTGGTTGGTCCTTGTCCAATGCTTAGCAAAGTTTCTATTGCGATAGGTGATTGGTCCTGTCTAATGCTTAGCAAAGTTGTATTATGATAGGTGATTGGTCCTGTCCAATGTTTAGCAAAGTTGTATTATGATAGGTGATTGGTCCTGTCCAATGCTTAGCAAAGTTGTATTATGATAGGTGATTGGTCCTGTCCAATGCGTCGCAAAGTTGTATTATGATAGATAGGTGATTGGTCCTGTCCAATGTTTAGCAAAGTTGTATAATGATAGGTGATTGGTCGTGTCCAATGCTTAACAAAGTTGTATTATGATAGATAGGTGATTGATCCTGTCCAATGTTTAGCAAAGTTGTATTATGATAGATAGGTGATTGGTCCTGTCCAATGCTTAGCAAAGTTGTATTATGATAGATAGGTGATTGGTCCTGCCCAATGCTTAGCAAAGTTGTATTATGATAGATAGGTGATTGGTCCTGTCCAATGCTTAGCAAAGTTGTATTATGATAGATAGGTGATTGGTCCTGCCCAATGCTTAGCAACGTTGTATTATGATAGATAGGTGATTAGTCCTGTCCAATGTTTAGCAAAGTTGTATTATGATAGGTGATTGGTCCTGTCCAATGTTTAGCAAAGTTTTATTATGATAGATAGGTGATTGGTCCTGTCCAATGTTTAGCAAATTTGTATTATGGTAGATAGGTGATTGGTCCTGTCCAATATTTAGCAAAGTTGTATTATGATAGATAGGCGATTGGTCCTGTCCAATGTTTAGCAAAGTTGTATTATGATAGATAGGTGATTGGTCCTGCCCAATGCTTAGCAAAGTTGTATTATGATAGATAGGTGATTGGTCCTGTCCAATGCTTAGCAAAGTTGTATTATGATAGAGAGGTGATTGGTCCTGTCCAATGTTTAGCAAAGTTGTATTATGATAGATAGGTGATTGGTCCTATCCAATGTTTAACTAAGTTCTATTATGATAGATAGTGATTGGTCCTATCCAATGCTTAGCAAAGTTGTATTATGATAGATAGGTGATTGGTCCTGTCCAATGTTTAGCAAAGTTGTATTATGATAGATAGGTGATTGGTCCCATCCAATGCTTAGCAAAGTTGTATTATGATAGATAGGTGATTGGCCCTGTCCAATGCTTTGCAAAGTTGTATTATGATAGATAGGTGATTGGTCCTGTCCAATGCTTAGCAAAGTTTTATTATGATAGATAGGTGATTGGTCCTGCCCAATGCTTAGCAAAGTTGTATTATGACAGATAGGTGATTGGTCCTGTCCAATGTTTAGCAAAGTTGTATTATGAATATTATGATAGATAGGTGATTGGTCCTGTCCAATGTTTAGCAAAGTTGTATTATGATAGGTGATTGGTCCTGTCCAATGTTTAGCAAAGTCTTATTATGATAGGTGATTGGTCCTGTCTAATGTTTAGCAAAGTTGTATTATGATAGGTGATTGGTCGTGTCCAATGTTTAGCAAAGTTGTATTATGATAGGTGATTGGTCCTGTCTAATGTTTAGCAAAGTTGTATTATGATAGATAGGTGATTGGTCCTATCTAATGTTTAGCAAAGTTGTATTATGATAGATAGGTGATTGGTCGTGTCCAATGCTTAGCAAAGTTGTATTATGATAGATAGGTGATTGGTCCTCTCTAATGCTTAGCAAAGTTGTATTATGATAGATAGGTGATTGGTCCTGTCCAATGCTTAGCAAAGTTGTATTATGATAGATAGGTGATTGGTCCTGTCCAATGTTTAGCAAAGTTGTATTATGATAGATAGGTGATTGGTCCTGTCCAATGCTTAGCAAAGTTGTATTATGATAGATAGGTGATTGGTCCTGCCCAATGCTTAGCAAAGTTGTATTATGATAGATAGGTGATTGGTCCTGTCCAATGTTTAGCAAAGTTGTATTATGATAGGTGATTGGTCCTGTCCAATGTTTAGCAAAGTTGTATTATGATAGGTGATTGGTCATGTCCAATGCTTAGCAAAGTTGTATTATGATAGATAGGTGATTGGTCCTGTCCAATGTTTAGCAAACTCTTATTATGATAAGTGATTGGTCCTGTCTAATGTTTAGCAAAGTTGTATTATGATAGGTGATTGGTCCTGTCTAATGCTTAGTAAAGTCTTATTATGATAGGTGATTGGTCCTGTCCAATGTTTAGCAAAGTTGTATTATGATAGGTGATTGGTCCTGTCTAATGTTTAGCAAAGTTGTATTATGATAGATAGGTGATTGGTCCTATCTAATGCTTAGCAAAGTTGTATTATGATAGATAGGTGATTGGTCCTGCCCAATGCTTAGCAAAGTTGTATTATGATAGATAGGTGATTGGTCCTGTCCAATGCTTAGCAAAGTTGTATTATGATAGGTGATTGGTCGTGTCCAATGCTTAGCAAAGTTTTATTAAGATTATTGATAGATAGGTGATTGGTCCTATCTAATGCTTAGCAAAGTTGTATTATGGTAGGTGATTGGTCGTGTCCAATGCTAAGCAAAGTTTTATTAAGATTATTGATAGATATGTGATTTCCTGTCCAATGTTTAGCAAAGTTGTATTATGATAGGTGACTAGTCCTGTCCAATGCTTAACAAAGTTGTATTATGATAGATAGGTGATTGGTCCTGTCTTATGCTTAGCAAAGTTGTTTTATGATAGATAGGTGATTGGTCCTGTCTAATGCTTAGCAAAGTTGTATTATGATAGATAGGTGATTGGTCCTGTCCAATGTTTAGCAAATTTGTATTATGATAGATAGGTGATTGGTCCTGTCCAATGCTTAGCAAAGTTGTATTATGATAGATAGGTGATTGGTCCTGTCCAATGTTTAGCAAAGTTGTATTATGATAGATAGGTGATTGGTCCTGTCCAATGTTTAGCAAAGTTGTATTATGATAGAGAGGTGATTGGTCCTGTCCAATGTTTAGCAAAGTTGTATTATGATAGATAGGTGATTGGTCCTGTCCAATGCTTAGCAAAGTTGTATTATGATAGATAGGTGATTGGTCCTGCCCAATGCTTAGCAAAGTTGTATTATGATAGATAGGTGATTGGTCCTGTCCAATGTTTAGCAAAGTTGTATTATGATAGGTGATTGGTCCTATCCAATGTTTAGCAAAGTTGTATTATGATAGGTGATTGGTCATGTCCAATGCTTAGCAAAGTTGTATTATGATAGATAGGTGATTGGTCCTGTCCAATGTTTAGCAAACTCTTATTATGATAAGTGATTGGTCCTGTCTAATGTTTAGCAAAGTTGTATTATGATAGGTGATTGGTCCTGTCTAATGTTTAGCAAAGTCTTATTATGATAGGTGATTGGTCCTGTCCAATGTTTAGCAAAGTTGTATTATGATAGGTGATTGGTCCTGTCTAATGTTTAGCAAAGTTGTATTATGATAGATAGGTGATTGGTCCTATCTAATGCTTAGCAAAGTTGTATTATGATAGATAGGTGATTGGTCCTGCCCAATGCTTAGCAAAGTTGTATTATGATAGATAGGTGATTGGTCCTGTCCAATGCTTAGCAAAGTTGTATTATGATAGATAGGTGATTGGTCCTGTCCAATGCTTAGAAAATTTGTATTATGATAGATAGGTGATTGGTCCTGTCCAATGCTTAGCAAAGTTGTATTATGATAGATAGGTGATTGCTCCTGTCCAATGTTTAGCAAAGTTGTATTGTGATAGATAGGTGATTGGTCGTGTCCAATGCTTAGCAAAGTTGTATTATGATTGATAGGTGATTGGTCCTGTCCAATGCTTAGCAAAGTTCTATTATGATAGATAGGTGATTGGTCCTATCCAATGCTTAGCAAAGTTGTATTATGATAGATAAGTGATTGGTCCTGTCCAATGCTTAGCAAAGTTGTATTATGATAGATAGGTGATTGGTCCTATCCAATTCTTAGCAAAGTTGTATTATGATAGATAGGTGATTGGTCCTGTCCAATGCTTAGCAAAGTTGTATTATGATAGATAGGTGATTGGTCCTGTCCAATGCTTAGCAAAGTTTTATTATGATAGATAGGTGATTGGTCCTGTCCAATGCTTAGCAAAGTTTTATTATGATAGGTGATTGGTCGTGTCCAATGCTTAGCAAAGTTGTATTAAGATTATTGATAGATAGGTGATTGGTCCTATCCAATGCTTAGCAAAGTTGTATTATGATAGGTGATTGGTCCTGTCCAATGCTTAGCAAAGTTGTATTGAGATTATTGATAGATAGGTGATTGGTCCTGTCCAATGTTTAGCGAAGTTGTTCTATGATAGATAGGTGATTGGTCCTGTCCAATGTTTAGCAAAGTTGCATTATGATAGGTGATTGGTCCTGTCCAATGCTTAGCAAAGTTGTATTATGATAGATAGGTGATTGGTCCTATCCAATGCTTAGCAAAGTTTTATTATGATAGATAGGTGATTGGTCCTGTCCAATGTTTAGCAAAGTTTTATTATGATAGATAGGTGATTGTTCCTGTCCAATGTTTAGCAAAGTTGCATTATGATAGGTGATTGGTCCTGTCCAATGCTTAGAAAAGTTGTATTATGATAGATAGGTGATTGGTCCTATCCAATGCTTAGCAAAGTTGTATTATGATAGATAGGTGATTGGTCCTGTCCAATGTTTAGCAAAGTTTTATTATGATAGATAGGTGATTGGTCCTGTCCAATGTTTAGCAAAGTTGTATTATGATAGGTGATTGGTCCTGTCCAATGCTTAGAAAAGTTGTATTATGATAGATAGGTGATTGGTCCTGTCCAATGTTTAGCAAATTTGTATTATGATAGATAGGTGATTGGTCCTGTCCAATGTTTAGCAAAGTTGTATTATGATAGATAGGTGATTGGTCCTGTCCAATGTTTAGCAAAGTTGTATTATGATAGATAGGTGATTGGTCGTGTCCAATGCTTAGCAAAGTTTTATTATGATAGGTGATTGGTCCTGTCCAATGCTTAGCAAAGTTGTATTATGATAGATAGGTGATTGGTCCTATCCAATACTTAGCAAAGTTGTATTATGATAGATAGGTGATTGGTCCCGTCCAATGCTTAGCAAAGTTGTATTATGATAGATAGGTGATTGGTCCTGTCCAATGCTTAGCAAAGTTGTATTATGATAGAGAGGTGATTGGTCCTGTCCAATGTTTAGCAAAGTTGTATTATGATAGATAGGTGATTGGTCCTGTCCAATGCTTAGCAAAGTTCTATTATGATAGATAGTGATTGGTCCTGTCCAATGCTTAGCAATGTTGTATTATGATAGATAGGTGATTGGTCCTGTCCAATGTTTAGGAAAGTTGTATTATGGTAGATAGGTGATTGGTCCCATCCAATGCTTAGCAAAGTTGTATTATGATAGATAGGTGATTAGCCCTGTCCAATGCTTTGCAAAGTTGTATTATGATAGATAGGTGATTGGTCCTGTCCAATGCTTAGCAAAGTTGTATTATGATAGATAGGTGATTGGTCCTGCCCAATGCTTAGCAAAGTTGTATTATGACAGATAGGTGATTGGTCCTGTCCAATGTTTAGCAAAGTTGTATTATGAATATTATGATAGATAGGTGATTGGTCCTGTCCAATGTTTAGCAAAGTTGTATTATGATAGGTGATTGGTCCTGTCCAATGTTTAGCAAAGTCTTATTATGATAGGTGATTGGTCCTGTCTAATGTTTAGCAAAGTTGTATTATGATAGGTGATTGGTCGTGTCCAATGTTTAGCAAAGTTATATTATGATAGGTGATTGGTCCTGTCTAATGTTTAGCAAAGTTGTATTATGATAGATAGGTGATTGGTCCTATCTAATGTTTAGCAAAGTTGTATTATGATAGATAGGTGATTGGTCGTGTCCAATGCTTAGCAAAGTTGTATTATGATAGATAGGTGATTGGTCCTCTCTAATGCTTAGCAAAGTTGTATTATGATAGATAGGTGATTGGTCCTGTCCAATGCTTAGCAAAGTTGTATTATGATAGATAGGTGATTGGTCCTGTCCAATGTTTAGCAAAGTTGTATTATGATAGATAGGTGATTGGTCCTGTCCAATGCTTAGCAAAGTTGTATTATGATAGATAGGTGATTGGTCCTGCCCAATGCTTAGCAAAGTTGTATTATGATAGATAGGTGATTGGTCCTGTCCAATGTTTAGCAAAGTTGTATTATGATAGGTGATTGGTCCTGTCCAATGTTTAGCAAAGTTGTATTATGATAGGTGATTGGTCATGTCCAATGCTTAGCAAAGTTGTATTATGATAGATAGGTGATTGGTCCTGTCCAATGTTTAGCAAACTCTTATTATGATAAGTGATTGGTCCTGTCTAATGTTTAGCAAAGTTGTATTATGATAGGTGATTGGTCCTGTCTAATGCTTAGCAAAGTCTTATTATGATAGGTGATTGGTCCTGTCCAATGTTTAGCAAAGTTGTATTATGATAGGTGATTGGTCCTGTCTAATGTTTAGCAAAGTTGTATTATGATAGATAGGTGATTGGTCCTATCTAATGCTTAGCAAAGTTGTATTATGATAGATAGGTGATTGGTCCTGCCCAATGCTTAGCAAAGTTGTATTATGATAGATAGGTGATTGGTCCTGTCCAATGCTTAGCAAAGTTGTATTATGATAGGTGATTGGTCGTGTCCAATGCTTAGCAAAGTTTTATTAAGATTATTGATAGATAGGTGATTGGTCCTATCTAATGCTTAGCAAAGTTGTATTATGGTAGGTGATTGGTCGTGTCCAATGCTAAGCAAAGTTTTATTAAGATTATTGATAGATATGTGATTTCCTGTCCAATGTTTAGCAAAGTTGTATTATGATAGGTGACTAGTCCTGTCCAATGCTTAACAAAGTTGTATTATGATAGATAGGTGATTGGTCCTGTCTTATGCTTAGCAAAGTTGTTTTATGATAGATAGGTGATTGGTCCTGTCTAATGCTTAGCAAAGTTGTATTATGATAGATAGGTGATTGGTCCTGTCCAATGTTTAGCAAATTTGTATTATAATAGATAGGTGATTGGTCCTGTCCAATGCTTAGCAAAGTTGTATTATGATAGATAGGTGATTGGTCCTGTCCAATGTTTAGCAAAGTTGTATTATGATAGATAGGTGATTGGTCCTGTCCAATGTTTAGCAAAGTTGTATTATGATAGAGAGGTGATTGGTCCTGTCCAATGTTTAGCAAAGTTGTATTATGATAGATATGTGATTGGTCCTGTCCAATGCTTAGCAAAGTTGTATTATGATAGATAGGTGATTGGTCCTGCCCAATGCTTAGCAAAGTTGTATTATGATAGATAGGTGATTGGTCCTGTCCAATGTTTAGCAAAGTTGTATTATGATAGGTGATTGGTCCTGTCCAATGTTTAGCAAAGTTGTATTATGATAGGTGATTGGTCCTGTCCAATGCTTAGCAAAGTTGTATTATGATAGATAGGTGATTGGTCCTGTCCAATGTTTAGCAAACTCTTATTATGATAAGTGATTGGTCCTGTCTAATGTTTAGCAAAGTTGTATTATGATAGGTGATTGGTCCTGTCTAATGTTTAGCAAAGTCTTATTATGATAGGTGATTGGTCCTGTCCAATGTTTAGCAAAGTTGTATTATGATAGGTGATTGGTCCTGTCTAATGTTTAGCAAAGTTGTATTATGATAGATAGGTGATTGGTCCTATCTAATGCTTAGCAAAGTTGTATTATGATAGATAGGTGATTGGTCCTGCCCAATGCTTAGCAAAGTTGTATTATGATAGATAGGTGATTGGTCCTGTCCAATGCTTAGCAAAGTTGTATTATGATAGATAGGTGATTGGTCCTGTCCAATGCTTAGCAAATTTGTATTATGATAGATAGGTGATTGGTCCTGTCCAATGCTTAGCAAAGTTGTATTATGATAGATAGGTGATTGCTCCTGTCCAATGTTTAGCAAAGTTGTATTGTGATAGATAGGTGATTGGTCGTGTCCAATGCTTAGCAAAGTTGTATTATGATTGATAGGTGATTGGTCCTGTCCAATGCTTAGCAAAGTTCTATTATGATAGATAGGTGATTGGTCCTATCCAATGCTTAGCAAAGTTGTATTATGATAGATAAGTGATTGGTCGTGTCCAATGCTTAGCAAAGTTTTATTATGATAGATAGGTGATTGGTCCTATCCAATTCTTAGCAAAGTTGTATTATGATAGATAGGTGATTGGTCCTATCCAATGCTTAGCAAAGTTGTATTATGATAGATAGGTGATTGGTCCTGTCCAATGCTTAGCAAAGTTTTATTATGATAGATAGGTGATTGGTCCTGTCCAATGCTTAGCAAAGTTTTATTATGATAGGTGATTGGTCGTGTCCAATGCTTAGCAAAGTTGTATTAAGATTATTGATAGATAGGTGATTGGTCCTATCCAATGCTTAGCAAAGTTGTATTATGATAGGTGATTGGTCCTGTCCAATGCTTAGCAAAGTTGTATTGAGATTATTGATAGATAGGTGATTGGTCCTGTCCAATGTTTAGCGAAGTTGTTCTATGATAGATAGGTGATTGGTCCTGTCCAATGTTTAGCAAAGTTGCATTATGATAGGTGATTGGTCCTGTCCAATGCTTAGCAAAGTTGTATTATGATAGATAGGTGATTGGTCCTATCCAATGCTTAGCAAAGTTTTATTATGATAGATAGGTGATTGGTCCTGTCCAATGTTTAGCAAAGTTTTATTATGATAGATAGGTGATTGGTCCTGTCCAATGTTTAGCAAAGTTGCATTATGATAGGTGATTGGTCCTGTCCAATGCTTAGCAAAGTTTTATTATGATAGATAGGTGATTGGTCCTATCCAATGCTTAGCAAAGTTTTATTATGATAGATAGGTGATTGGTCCTGTCCAATGTTTAGCAAAGTTTTATTATGATAGATAGGTGATTGGTCCTGTCCAATGTTTAGCAAAGTTGTATTATGATAGGTGATTGGTCCTGTCCAATGCTTAGAAAAGTTGTATTATGATAGATAGGTGATTGGTCCTGTCCAATGTTTAGCAAATTTGTATTATGATAGATAGGTGATTGGTCCTGTCCAATGTTTAGCAAAGTTGTATTATGATAGATAGGTGATTGGTCCTGTCCAATGTTTAGCAAAGTTGTATTATGATAGATAGGTGATTGGTCGTGTCCAATGCTTAGCAAAGTTGTATTATGATAGGTGATTGGTCCTGTCCAATGCTTAGCAAAGTTGTATTATGATAGATAGGTGATTGGTCCTATCCAATACTTAGCAAAGTTGTATTATGATAGATAGGTGATTGGTCCCGTCGAATGCTTAGCAAAGTTGTATTATGATAGATAGGTGATTGGTCCTGTCCAATGTTTAGCAAAGTTGTATTATGATAGATAGGTGATTAGTCCTGTCCAATGCTTAGCAAAGTTGTATTATGATAGATAGGTGATTGGTCCTGCCCAATGCTTAGCAAAGTTGTATTATGATAGATAGGTGATTGGTCGTGTCCAATGTTTAGCAAAGTTGTATTATGATAGGTGATTGGTCCTGTCCAATGTTTAGCAAAGTTGTATTATGATAGGTGATTGGTCATGTCCAATGCTTAGCAAAGTTGTATTATGATAGATAGGTGATTGGTCCTGTCCAATGTTTAGCAAACTCTTATTATGATAAGTGATTGGTCCTGTCCAATGTTTAGCAAAGTTGTATTATGATAGGTGATTGGTCCTGTCTAATGTTTAGCAAAGTTGTATTATGATAGATAGGTGATTGGTCCTATCTAATGCTTAGCAAAGTTGTATTATGATAGATAGGTGATTGGTCCTGCCCAATGCTTAGCAAAGTTGTATTATGATAGATAGGTGATTGGTCCTGTCCAATGCTTAGCAAAGTTGTATTATGATAGATAGGTGATTGGTCCTGTCCAATGCTTAGCAAATTTGTATTATGATAGATAGGTGATTGGTCCTGTCCAATGCTTAGCAAAGTTGTATTATGATAGATAGGTGATTGCTCCTGTCCAATGTTTAGCAAAGTTTTATTGTGATAGATAGGTGATTGGTCGTGTCCAATGCTTAGCAAAGTTGTATTATGATTGATAGGTGATTGGTCCTGTCCAATGCTTAGCAAAGTTCTATTATGATAGATAGGTGATTGGTCCTATCCAATGCTTAGCAAAGTTGTATTATGATAGATAGGTGATTGGTCGTGTCCAATGCTTAGCAAAGTTGTATTATGATAGATAGGTGATTGATCCTATCCAATTCTTAGCAAAGTTGTATTATGATAGATAGGTGATTGGTCCTATCCAATGCTTAGCAAAGTTGTATTATGATAGATAGGTGATTGGTCCTGTCCAATGCTTAGCAAAGTTTTATTATGATAGATAGGTGATTGGTCCTGTCCAATGCTTAGCAAAGTTTTATTATGATAGGTGATTGGTCGTGTCCAATGCTTAGCAAAGTTGTATTAAGATTATTGATAGATAGGTGATTGGTCCTATCCAATGCTTAGTTAAGTTGTATTATGATAGGTGATTGGTCCTGTCCAATGCTTAGCAAAGTTGTATTGAGATTATTGATAGATAGGTGATTGGTCCTGTCCAATGTTTAGCAAAGTTTTTCTATGATAGATAGGTGATTGGTCCTGTCCAATGTTTAGCAAAGTTGCATTATGATAGGTGATTGGTCCTGTCCAATGCTTAGCAAAGTTGTATTATGATAGATAGGTGATTGGTCCTATCCAATGCTTAGCAAAGTTTTATTATGATAGATAGGTGATTGGTCCTGTCCAATGTTTAGCAAAGTTTTATTATGATAGATAGGTGATTGGTCCTGTCCAATGCTTAGCAAAGTTTTATTACGATAGATAGGTGATTGGTCCTGTCCAATGTTTAGTAAAGTTTTATTATGATAGATAGGTGATTGGTTCTGTCCAATGTTTAGCAAAGTTTTATTATGATAGGTGATTGGTCGCGTCCAATGCTTAGCAAAGTTGTATTAAGATTAATGATAGATGGGTGATTGGTCCTATCCAATGCTTAGCAAAGTTGTATTACGATAGGTGATTGGTCGTGTCCAATGCTTAGCAAAGTTTTATTAAGATTATTGATAGATAGGTGATTGGTCCTATCTAATGCTTAGCAAAGTTGTATTATGGTAGGTGATTGGTCGTGTCCAATGCTAAGCAAAGTTTTATTAAGATTATTGATAGATATGTGATTTCCTGTCCAATGTTTAGCAAAGTTGTATTATGATAGGTGACTAGTCCTGTCCAATGCTTAACAAAGTTGTATTATGATAGATAGGTGATTGGTCCTGTTTAATGCTTAGCAAAGTTGTTTTATGATAGATAGGTGATTGGTCCTGTCTAATGCTTAGCAAAGTTGTATTATGATAGATAGGTGATTGGTCCTGTCCAATGTTTAGCAAATTTGTATTATGATAGATAGGTGATTGGTCCTGTCCAATGCTTAGCAAAGTTGTATTATGATAGATAGGTGATTGGTCCTGTCCAATGTTTAGCAAAGTTGTATTATGATAGATAGGTGATTGGTCCTGTCCAATGTTTAGCAAAGTTGTATTATGATAGGTGATTGGTCCTGTCCAATGTTTAGCAAAGTCTTATTATGGTAGGTGATTGGTCCTGTCTAATGTTTAGCAAAGTTGTATTATGATAGGTGATTGGTCTTGTCCAAAAACTCCAATGTTTAGCAAAGTTGTATTATGATAGGTGATTGGTCCTGTCCAATGTTTAGCAAAGTTGTATTATGATAGATAGGTGATTGGTCCTGTCCAATGTTTAGCAAAGTTGTATTATGATAGATAGGTGATTGGTTCTGTCCAATGCTTAGCAAAGTTGTATTATGATAGATAGGTGATTGGTCCTGCCCAATGTTTAGCAAAGTTGTATTATGATAGGTGATTGGTCCTGTCCAATGTTTAGCAAAGTTGTATTATGAATATTATGATAGATAGTGATTGGTCCTGTCCAATGTTTATCAAAGTTGTATTATGATAGATAGGTGATTGATCCTGTCCAATGTTTAGCAAAGTTGTATTATGATAGATAGGTGATTGGTCCTGTCCAATGTTTAGCAAAGTTGTATTATGATAGATAGGTGATTGGTCCTGTCCAATGCTTAGCAAAGTTGTATTATGATAGATAGGTGATTGGTCCTGTCCAATGTTTAGCAAAGTTGTATTATGATAGGTGATTGGTCCTGTCCAATGTTTAGCAAAGTTGTATTATGATAGATAGGTGATTGGTCCTGTCTAATGTTTAGCAAAGTTTTATTATGATAGGTGATTGGTCCTGTCCAATGTTTAGCAAAGTTGTATTATGATAGGTGATTGGTCCTGTCCAATGTTTAGCAAAGTTGTATTATGGTAGGTCACGGTCCTGTCCATGTTTAGCAAGTTGTATTATGATAGGTGATTGGTCCTGTCCAATGTTTAGCAAAGTTGTATTATGATAGGTGATTGGTCGTGTCCAATGTTAGCAAAGTTGTATTATGATAGGTGATTGGTCCTGTCCAATGCTTAGCAAAGTTGTATTATGATAGATAGGTGATTGGTCCTGTCCAATGTTTAGCAAAGTTGTATTATGATAGATAGGTGATTGATCCTGTCCAATGTTTAGCAAAGTTGTATTATGATAGATAGGTGATTGGTCCTGTCCAATGCTTAGCAAAGTTGTATTATGATAGATAGGTGATTGGTCGTGTCCAATGCTTAGCAAAGTTGTATTATGATAGATGATTGGTCCTGTCCAATCCTTAGCAAAGTTGTATTATGATAGGTGATTGGTCCTGTCCAATGCTTAGCAAAGTTGTATTATGATAGATAGGTGATTGGTCCTGTCCAATGTTTAGCAAAGTTGTATTATGATAGATAGGTGATTGGTCCTGTCCAATGTTTAGCAAAGTTGTATTATGATAGGTGATTGGTCCTGTCTAATGTTCGGCAAAGTTCTATTATGATAGATAGGTGATTGGTCCTGTCCAATGTTTAGCAAAGTTGTATTATGATAGGTGATTGGTCCTGTCCAATGTTTAGCAAAGTTTTATTATGATAGATAGGTGATTGGTCCTGTCCAATGTTTAGCAAAGTTTTATTATGATAGATAGGTGATTGGTCCTGTCCAATGTTTAGCAAAGTTTTATTATGCCTTTGAAGCGTATCTTGGCAGCGGATACTATCTTAGATAGAATTAATCTGGCATGGAGCAATAACAGTAAGAGTTTTTTTTTTGGCATACAAAGAGTAAATGAAATTCCATTTCACACTCCTCAACAGATATATTACTTACAGGTTGTCTGTCTGCCTCTGTCTCCGAAATGTTGTTTCGTTTGATACATGGAAACATTTGAAAGTATCCTCAATAAAAACCTGTCATGATCCTGTATTAAGTTCAGGAATCGTCAGGTGATGAAATCCCCACGTATAATTATGTATTTCAATGAATATTGATGGGATGAAGGGGACTTGGTAGTTCAGAGGCAAGGCTTTGGCCTCACAACCAAAAGGTAGTGGGTTTGAACCCCGTTGGCGGTTGAAAAATTTTCTAGCTTTTTTCCCCAAACAAAATCTACCCCCCTGGTCCACCAGGTAGGTGGATTGACACCTAATCCCACTGGAAACGGATGATAAAAAGGAGGTCCTGTGTGCAGGTCACAACACTGTGCACGTTAAAGATCCCTTTGCTGTTTGCAGAGCGGTCTGGGCAAAATGATAAAATCCTACCAAAACCCAGAGATCATCTTAGTTGTGGATCAAATCAAATATTGATGGGATGAACCCACATTCCCTATTACTATTATCACAACAAAAAAGAATGCTTTACCATGTGTATGATGATGGCTCTAAAACTTCAATTGATAACAACAAAAAGCGTTTTCTAATAGCATTCATATTGAATTCGACGCTGAAAGTAAAAAAACTGTGCAAGTACAATTTTGGATGTTTTGAGAAAGAAAAAATGCTGCGCATTTTAATCTATTTTCACTGACACTCACAGCTTGCAAGTGTCAAACTAGACCCAATAGGGATACACAGATTGCTCATATGCTTATTACACGGGTTTCTATTGGTTCTTGTGCCACGGAACCCTAATAATAAGATGAAGTATAACATAAATGTTAAAAAAGCGAAATTTAAAGGTGTTACTGTTAGTGTTACTAAATTACACAATCTGCGACTTTCACCGTCGATATACTGTATAAAAATTAAGCTAGATCTAGATGATTACATACCACAACAACAGTGAGTTACAGTTACAAGCAAGCAACTGAATTTGCTACAATCATTCAAATCCTTCACAGTCACACTACAAGCAAGCTACTGAGTTTGCTCCAATCACTCAAATCCTTCACAGTCACACTACAAGCAAGCTACTGAGTTTGCTACAATCACTCAAATCCTTCACAGTCACACTACAAACAAGCTACTGAATTTGCTACAATCACTCAAACCCGCCAGTCACACTACAAGCAAGCTACTGAGTTTGCTCCAATCACTCAAATCCTTCACAGTCACACTACAAACAAGCTACTGAATTTGCTACAATCACTCAAACCCGCCAGTCACACTACAAGCAAGCTACTGAATTTGCTACAATCACTCAAACCCGCCAGTCACACTACAAGCAAGCTACTGAATTTGCTACAATCACTTAAACCCTTCTTCAGTCACACTACAAGCAAGCTACTGAATTTGCTACAATCACTTAAACCCTTCTTCAGTCACACTCACAAGCAAGCTACTGAATTTGCTACAATCACTTAAACCCTTCTTCAGTCACACTACAAGCAAGCTACTGAATTTGCTACAATCACTCAAACCCTTCACAGTCACACTACAAACAAGCTACTGAATTTGCTATAATCACTCAAACCCTCCAGTCACACTACAAGCAAGCTACTGAGTTTGCTACAATCACTCAAACCCTTCAGTCACACTACAAGTAGTACAAGCATGCTACTGACTTTGCTACAATCACTCAAACCCTTCAGTCACACTACAAGCAAGCTACTGAGTTTGCTACAATCACTCAAATCCTTCACAATCACAGTCACACTACAAGCAAGCTACTGAGTTTGCTACAATCATTCAAATCCTTCACAGTCACACTACAAGCAAGCTACTGAATTTGCTACAATCACTCAAATCCTTCACAGTCACACTACAAGCAAGCTACTGAGTTTGCTACAATCATTCAAATCCTTCACAGTCACACTACAAGGAAGCTACTGAGTTTGCTACAATCATTCAAATCCTTCACAGTCACACTACAAGCAAGCTACTGAATTTGCTACAATCACTCAAATCCTTCACAGTCACACTACAAGCAAGCTACTGAGTTTGCTACAATCATTCAAATCCTTCACAGTCACACTACAAACAAGCAACTGAGTTTGCTACAATCACTCAAACCCTTCACAGTCACACTACAAACAAGCTACTGAGTTTGCTACAATCATTCAAATCCTTCACAGTCACACTACAAACAAGCTACTGAATTTGCTACAATTACTCAAATCCTTCACAGTCACACTACAAGCAAGCTACTGAATTTGCTATAATCACTCAAACCCTCCAGTAACACTATACGCAAGCTCCTGAATTTGCTACAATCACTCAAACCCTTCAGTCACACAAGCAAGCAAGCTACTGAATTTGCTACAATCACTTCACAGTCACACTACAAACAAGCTACTGAGTTTACTACAATCACTCAAGTCCTTCACAGTCACACTACAAACAAGCTACTGAATTTGCTACAATCACTCAAACCCTTCACAGTCACACTACAAACAAGCTACTGAATTTGCTACAATCACTCAAACCCTTCACAGTCACACTACAAACAAGCTACTGAGTTTACTACAATCACTCAAACCCTCCAGTCACACTACAAGCAAGCTACTGAGTTTGTTATAATCACTCAAACCCTTCAGTCACACTACAAGCAAGCTACTGAATTTGCTATAATCACTCAAACCCTCCAGTCACACTACAAGCAAGCTACTGAGTTTGTTATAATCACTCAAACCCTTCAGTCACACTACAAGTAGTACAAGCATGCTACTGAATTTGCTACAATCACTCAAACCCTTCAGTCACACTACAAGCAAGCTACTGAGTTTGCTACAGTCACTCAAACCCTTCACAGTCACACTACAAGCAAGCTACTGAGTTTGCTACAATCACTCAAACCCTTCACAGTCACACTACAAACAAGCTACTGAGTTTGCTACAATCATTCAAATCCTTCACAGTCACACCAAAAGCAAACTACTGAGTTTGCTACAATCACTCAAATCCTTCACATTCACAGTCACACTACAAGCAAGCTACTGAATTTGCTACAATCACTCAAATCCTTCAGTCACACTACAGCAAGCTACTGAATTTGCTAAAATCACTCAAGTCCTTCACAGTCACACTACAAGCAAGCTATTGAATTTGCTACAATCACTCAAATCCTTCACAGTCACACTACAAGCAAGCTACTGAATTTGCTACAATCACTCAAATCCTTCAGTCACACTACAAGCAAGCTACTGAATTTGCTACAATCACTCAAATCCTTCACTGTCATACTACAAGAAAGCTACTGAATTTGCTAAAATCACTCAAATCCTTCACAGTCACACTACAAGCAAGCTACTGAGTTTGCTACAATCACTCGAACCCTCCAGTCACACTACAAGCAAGCTACTGAATTTGCTACAATCACTCAAACCCTTCAGTCACATTACAAACAAGCTACTGAATTTGCTACAATTATTCAAATCCTTCACAGCCACACTACAAACAAGCTACTGACTTTGCTACAATCACTCAAACCCTTCAGTCACACTACAAGCAAGCTACTGACTTTGCTACAATTAGTACAATCACTCAAACCCTTCAGTCACACTACAAGCAAGGTACTGAGTTTGCTATAATCACTCAAACCCTTCAGTCACACTACAAGCAAGCTATTCCTTAGCTATGAGAGCGAGTTTGTAGCTTGATAATCCATGGCCAGTAGCATGCCCAAATGAGTTGCATCGCTCACACTACAGACGACTTTCACTTTCAGTGAGCTATTAATAGCCCAGCCAGACATACACTCTTAACCTTTGTGAGTCGCTGTGGCTGGGAAATCGCAAAGGTTTTTGATTTGTTTTTTACCCACATCCACAGCTAAGGTGATCTCTGGGTTTTGGTAGGATTTTTAATTTTACCCAGACTGCCTTGTAAATAGCCAAGGGATCTTTAACGTGCACGGTGTGATCGGCACACCGGACCTTCTTTTTATCGTCCCTCTGCAATGGGACTAGGGGTTGATCCACCTACCTGGACCAGGGAGTAAATTGTGCTAAAAAAAAGACCAGAAAAGTTTTCGTTGGCGGGGTCGAACCCTGACCTTTTTTTTAGCTGAGGGGCCGACACCTTGCCTCTGGACTACCTAGCCCCCCCCCCCCCCCCCCCCCCCCCCCCAATTTTGTATGCCGCTATGGCTGGGAAATCACAGAGGAATCATTTATTCTTCATATCATTGCGATCAACCACATGCTACAGAAGCTTTACCTAAGAAAGAGATATAACTGAAGAAATGTTGGAAATTGATTTTAATTTTTATGCTGGCCGACATCAGAATATGTTTTGAATTTTCTCTACTAAAAAAAATATGGGCAGTAACAAAATGAAGTTTTCAAAAATAACTCATTACAATGAGAAAATCAAAATAAATTTTATTTTCAAAAGTACATAGATCTATTGATACTGATCATTTAAAAAAACTTTCTTTTAATAAATAAGAATATTGTCTACCAATAAAACTGTTTCTTTAAAAATAAAAAAGAACAAATAAGAAGGTAAAAAAATGCTGGCAAGACAGGTGTGCAAATGATTTGCAACATGCACAAAAAAACTAACAGAAATATCATATAAAAAATTAAGTCGCCCAATAGCATACGTACAGATGCAATATGGGAGAAAGAAAAAGTATCTTGACCGCAAATAAAGAAGATAAATATGATTATCAAAATTGCCAAGTAAAATTATTCTAATAGCAGACTAATAGAAATAATAATAATAATAGTAATAGTAATATTAACAATGATAATATTAATAATGACATAGAAAAAAAGCAAAACAAAACATAGTGGGGTGGGTGTTTTGAAAAAAATCTTTCGCAATCTTTCCTTTTCTTCCTTTAATAAATTATAAATTATAATCATAGATATTTATACCTAAAAAGCTTTGATGATGATGCACACAAATAAATCCTTCAGAATTCTTTTTATTTTCACATTGACAAACTCGGTGAGTATCCCTCAAATGAAGAATTACCTCCCTTAATTTGTACCTTTGAATGAATAATAATGATTGCCTTTCACTGGATCTTATTAACTGTCAAATTTAAAAAATAAGATAAGAGCAAGAGAAAATAATAATGTGAAATCCCATTTCAAAAACAAAAAAAATTTGTTTCCATTCCACCCAGTCATCATCAGGTCAATTTCTAAAGTGAAAGTGATACCGTTACCAGCTTACATCCTTTATTTGATTGACATCTTGCTAAGAGAACTTGGTTACAGAATAACGGGTGTTTAACACCTTCAAATTCATTAAACACATAGTAGGATATGTAAACATGGCATCAACATACATTAATTTGGAATAATGTAATTAAAACGGGGAAAGACACAATTTAACTAATTTAAATCTACATTTGCCAGACAGACTAAATGGAAAACGGGCTTGCAAACACGTGAATGTGAAGCAGTTAAAATTTTTCATGAGAAAAATGAGAAATTCCTTTTAAGTTTCAAGCATATAAAAGATTATTTCTTTCCTTTCTTGAGCACTTTTTTTTTTTAAAGACTAGGGACACGACCCGTCATCGACTAGATTACAAAAGAAAGAATATTCTTGAGACTAGAACTACATTCCTAGCTGTGCCAACTACGTAGCAGCCAACCTTCTTACTTTCACGACATCGTGTAGTATATTCCGGAGAACATCGATATTGATAATTTAACTTGATTGAATTAACTCCCTTTAAGGGAATATTCACCTTTCCGGCAGAGTAAGTCAGTAGTTTTGCATCTCCAGATTTTCATCCCATCTCTTTAACTCTAAGCGAGTTAACTTAGGTTGTCCAGTTTGTTTGATTACAGTTAATTCTCACATTTATACTATTCAATATCAATAGACTCAAAACCAGATTACAGTTAATTCTCACATTTATACTATTCAATATCAATAGACTCAAAACCAAAAGAACGTACAAAATACGTTATTAAACGTATCGGTTGACAGCTATGCCATTGCCATTACTTTATTAGTTATCTTGCTTTTACTTTCACTTTCAGTAAACTCCACTTTACGTAATAATGGGAAGTAACACATTTTGCTTGTTTCTTCATTGAAATTCACCCCGTCTTCCACATGCAGTGATCTCTCCGGGTGGAATTTAATTTAGCAGGTGAATCAGTAAGATATGAAAGATACCTGAAAGAGTGGAAGGAAATAAGTAGGACCTACCAGCATCACCAGCCAATCACCCACAGTAAAAACACAAGGTAACAATGTCAGAGGGGAAATGACTGAATACTACTACTACTACTACTACTACTACTAATATGATAATACTAACACATTGCCACAGTTTCCCCAGAGCGTGTGACCAAAACTCTATCACTATCAGAAAGAGAAACAACCAGTACGCGTTACGTACACGTGTAACATTGACTTCCTACAATCCTCCAACCTACACACACACAATGGCAAAAATTGGGATTAGGAAACCAAAAACAAGAAATGTCACCAACTGGAAATGATGGAAACAAAGAGAGAAAAAAACAATGTTTTTTCTTTTATGTTATGGCAACCGTTGGAAAGAGAATTTGCAACCTTTGTTAAGCACATATATAAAAATGTATACATGGATTTCATCAGAATAGCTTTGTCAATTTTCCCAAATTTGTCAATTGTCAAAATTTAATTCTTTAA
Organism: Doris montereyensis; assembly: GCA_037039925.1. Lineage (NCBI taxonomy): Eukaryota > Metazoa > Mollusca > Gastropoda > Nudibranchia > Dorididae > Doris > Doris montereyensis. The sequence goes on from JAXRKP010002746.1 coordinate 20,875, forward strand.
CTTAGTCGACTTGTTCACTCTCAAGGAGAGAGGAATAAAGTTAATGCCCAAATTGTAACATCTACAAAGCCATGAGGCGGGACAGTGTGTGTTGGAACCTCATTTGAGTGAGACACCAAACAAATAAGAAAAAAAGTCTCACCTATCTAAACACAAGATGGTTTTCCAAACAGGTACAAACACAACCTCAATGAAAATAAACGGACACTATTGTACGTTTTAAAAATATGGTTGTGCGTGTCGTAAAAAAATAATTTTTGGAAAAAGAAGAGAAGTCTGCCTAAATCTGTTTTGAAAGTTACAATTAAAATTCTTCAGATACACAGACGGTGCTGCATGCAATGTGAAATGCCTAGTGAGCGACAGCAACAACAGCGACAGCAGCAGCAAGTATAAGTGAAGAATCACTTCAAATGTGGCAATATTTCCAATGAAAGGAGGATGATTTGATGATAAGCTTTCGAGCGTGCACAGGAATAGAGAAATCATACTACAAAAAAACAGCTACAGCTATCCTATCTAACGGTTTGGAAATCCTTCAAAATCATCGGAAACAAAGGGAGATAAAGAAACTAGGAGAAGTCTACGCTACAACAGTCAAACGCAAACTCATACACTTAACAAACGCCATTACACAAAATAATAAAGGAAGAAAGAGGACCAACAATGGCAGCAAGGCAAGGCAGACTAAGCCTTAGTTTGAATTAATGTCCGCCTGATTTCACCTCCACTTCCAGCCAGGGAAAAGAATTAAAAAATCTCACCAAAAAAAAAAAGAAAACATTAATCTCGTAAACAGCTCTGGTGCAAGTTATATTCAGGATGAAAGAATAGGAAGCATGTGCTCTAAAAACAGCGCAGGTAACAAAGCAGACGGCAGAACGGAGGGGGGTGTCCATTGATCAACATGAAGAACAAACATAATTTAACATCAAGAGTTTGCAAACGAGGACAACTATTGAGCAGTCCAGTTCACACTCATACCGCTGACCCTCCCCACCACAAGAAAATCGGATTTCAAATCAATTTGATACGCAAATACGCAAAACTCAATGCAATTAGACATTTTGGATAGAAAAATAAAATGGCACCTTTCTCTCTCTTTAGTTTTATTTCTGTGTATTTTTCTTTCTTTATTTGATTCCTTTCATCAAAACTCCTGGAAAGTTTCGGTATTACAACAATAGTTTCCCTGCCCACACCCCCATCATCTCACATCGGAATGCTTTTCAGTTATCATTTTCTTTATGTTACTGAGTGGGATAAGAGAGAAAGAGAGAGAGAGAAAGAGAGAGAGAGAGAGAGAGAGAGAGAGAGAGAGAGAGAGAGAGAGAGAGAGAGAGAGAGAGAGAGAGAGAGAGAGAGAGAGAGAGAGAGAGAGAGAGAGAGGAAGAGAAGAGAGAGAGGAGGGAGAGAGAGTGAGAGAGAGTGAGATGGAGAGGAGAGGGAAAGACAGAGAGAGATAGGGAGAGAGACAGAGAGAGGAGACAGACAAAAAAGAGGAGAAAGAGAGAGATACACACACACACTGAGTAGAGAGAGAGAGAGAAAGAGAGAGAAAGATAGAGAGAGAGAGAGTCTTACTGCAGGGTAATGTTTTAAGAAAAAAAGACTAATAAAAAAAAAAAACACAACAAAAAGTGGAAAAACGTGCACACTAAGGAATCAAATATCTTAAAAGAAATAAAAAGAAAAAGAAAGGAAAATAGTAGGTGAAGGCTGTGGGTTCTTTTTAATTTATATCTCCTTTCTTTTTTCTCTCTTTTTCTCAGTCTGGCTTTAAGACTCTCTCTCTCTCTATCTTTCTCTCTCTCTTTCTCTCTCTCTCTCTACTCAGTGTGTGTGTGTATCTCTCTCTTTCTCCTCTTTTTGTCTGTCTCCTCTCTCTGTCTCTCTCCCTATCTCTCTCTCTGTCTTTCCCTCTCACTCTCCATCTCACTCTCTCTCCCTCTCTCCCTCCCTCTCTCTTCTCTTCCTCTCTCTCTCTCTCTCTCTCTCTCTCTCTCTCTCTCTCTCTCTCTCTCTCTCTCTCTCTCTCTCTCTCTCTCTCTCTCTCTCTCTCTCTCTCTCTCTCTTTCAATCTCTCTCTTTCTCTCTTATCCAACTCAGTAACATAAAGAAAATGATAACTGAAAAGCATTCCGATGTGAGATGATGGGGGTGTGGGCAGGGGAAACTATTGTTGTGCCGAAACTTTCCAGGAGTTTTGATGAAAGGAATCAAATAAAGAAGAAAAATACACAGAAATAAAACTAAAAGAGAGAGAAAGGTGCCATTTTATTTTTCTATCCAAAATGTCTAATTGCATTGAGTTTTGCGTATTTGCGTATCAAATTGATTTGAAATCCGATTTTCTTGTGGTGGGGAGGGTCAACGGTATGAGTGTGAACTGGACTGCTCAATAGTTGTCTCGTTTGCAAACTCTTGATGTTAAATTATGTTTGTTCTTCATGTTGATCAATGGACACCCCCTCCGTTCTGCCGTCTGCTTTGTTACCTGCGCTGTTTTTCGACACATGCTTCCTATTCTTTCATCCTGAATATAACTTGCACCAGAGCTGTTTGCGAGGATTAATGTTTTTTTTTTTTTTTTGGTGAGATTTTTTTGTTCTTTTTCCCTGGCTGGAAGTGGAGGTGAAACCAGGCGGACATTAATTCAAACTAAGGCTTAGTCTGCCTTGCCTTGCTGCCATTGTTGGTCCTCTTTCTTCCTTTATTATTTTGTGTGGCGTTTGTTAGGCGTGCTTGTAGGTTTGCGTTTGACTGTTGTAGCGTAGACTTCTCCTAGTTTCTTTATCTCCCTTTGTTTCCGATGATTTTGAAGGATTTCCAAACCGTTAGATAGGATAGCTGTAGCTGTTTTTTTGTAGTATGATTTCTCTATTCCTGTGCACGCTCGAAAGCTTATCATCAAATCATCCTCCTTTCATTGGAAATATTGCCACATTTGAAGTGATTCTTCACTTATACTTGCTGCTGCTGTCGCTGTTGTTGCTGTCGCTCACTAGGCATTTCACATTGCATGCAGCACCGTCTGTGTATCTGAAGAATTTTAATTGTAACTTTCAAAACAGATTTAGGCAGACTTCTCTTCTTTTTCCAAAAATTATTTTTTTACGACCACGCACAACCATATTTTTAAAACGTACAATAGTGTCCGTTTATTTTCATTGAGGTTGTGTTTGTACCTGTTTGGAAAACCATCTTGTGTTTAGATAGGTGAGACTTTTTTCTTATTTGTTTGGTGTCTCACTCAAATGAGGTTCCAACACACACTGTCCCGCCTCATGGCTTTGTAGATGTTACAATTTGGGCATTAACTTTATTCCTCTCTCCTTGAGAGTGAACAAGTCGACTAAGTTAAAGAATTAAATTTTGACAATTGACAAATTTGGGAAAATTGACAAAGCTATTCTGATGAAATCCATGTATACATTTTTATATATGTGCTTAACAAAGGTTGCAAATTCTCTTTCCAACGGTTGCCATAACATAAAAGAAAAAACATTGTTTTTTCTCTCTTTGTTTCCATCATTTCCAGTTGGTGACATTTCTTGTTTTTGGTTTCCTAATCCCAATTTTTGCCATTGTGTGTGTGTAGGTTGGAGGATTGTAGGAAGTCAATGTTACACGTGTATGCGTAACGCGTACTGGTTGTTTCTCTTTCTGATAGTGATAGAGTTTTGGTCTGCAGCTCTGGGGAAACTGTGGCAATGTGTTAGTATTATCATATTAGTAGTAGTAGTAGTAGTAGTAGTAGTAGTAGTAGTATTCAGTCATTTCCCCTCTGACATTGTTACCTTGTGTTTTTACTGTGGGTGATTGGCTGGTGATGCTGGTAGGTCCTACTTATTTCCTTCCACTCTTTCAGGTATCTTTCATATCTTACTGATTCACCTGCTAAATTAAATTCCACCCGGAGAGATCACTGCATGTGGAAGACGGGGTGAATTTCAATGAAGAAACAAGCAAAATGTGTTACTTCCCATTATTACGTAAAAGTGGAGTTTACTGAAAGTGAAAGTAAAAGCAAGATAACTAATAAAGTAATGGCAATGGCATAGCTGTCAACCGATACGTTTAATAACGTATTTTGTACGTTCTTTTGGTTTTGAGTCTATTGATATTGAATAGTATAAATGTGAGAATTAACTGTAATCTGGTTTTGAGTCTATTGATATTGAATAGTATAAATGTGAGAATTAACTGTAATCAAACAAACTGGACAACCTAAGTTAACTCGCTTAGAGTTAAAGAGATGGGATGAAAATCTGGAGATGCAAAACTACTGACTTACTCTGCCGGAAAGGTGAATATTCCCTTAAAGGGAGTTAATTCAATCAAGTTAAATTATCAATATCGATGTTCTCCGGAATATACTACACGATGTCGTGAAAGTAAGAAGGTTGGCTGCTACGTAGTTGGCACAGCTAGGAATGTAGTTCTAGTCTCAAGAATATTCTTTCTTTTGTAATCTAGTCGATGACGGGTCGTGTCCCTAGTCTTTAAAAAAAAAAAAAGTGCTCAAGAAAGGAAAGAAATAATCTTTTATATGCTTGAAACTTAAAAGGAATTTCTCATTTTTCTCATGAAAAATTTTAACTCACTTCACATTCACGTGTTTGCAAGCCCGTTTTTTCCATTTAGTCTGTCTGGCAAATGTAGATTTAAATTAGTTAAATTGTGTCTTTCCCGTTTTAATTACATTATTCCAAATTAATGTATGTTGATGCCATGTTTACATATCCTACTATGTGTTTAATGAATTTTAAAGGTGTTAAACACCCGTTATTCTGTAACCAAGTTCTCTTAGCAAGATGTCAATCAAATAAAGGATGTAAGCTGTAACGGTATCACTTTCACTTTAGAAATTGACCTGATGATGACTGGGTGGAATGGAAACAAATTTTGTTTTGTTTTTGAAATGGGATTTCACATTATTATTTTCTCTTGCTCTTATCTTATTTTTAAATTTGACAGTTAATAAGATCCAGTGAAAGGCAATCATTATTATTCATTCAAAGGTACAAATTAAGGAGGTAATTCTTCATTTGAGGGATACTCACCGAGTTTGTCAATGTGAAAATAAAAGAATTCTGAAGGATTTATTTGTGTGCATCATCATCAAAGCTTTTTAGGTATAAATATCTATGATTATAATTTATAATTTATTAAAGGAAGAAAAGGAAAGATTGCGAAAGATTTTTTCAAAACACCCACCCCACTATGTTTTGTTTTGCTTTTTTCTATGTCATTATTAATATTATCATTGTTAATATTACTATTACTATTATTATTATTATTTCTATTAGTCTGCTATTAGAATAATTTTACTTGGCAATTTTGATAATCATATTTATCTTCTTTATTTACGGTCAAGATACTTTTTCTTTCTCATATTGCATCTGTACGTATGCTATTAATGCAGCTTAATTTTTTATATGATATTTCTGTTAGTTTTTTTGTGCATGTTGCAAATCATTTGCACACCTGTCTTGCCAGCATTTTTTACCTTCTTATTTGTTCTTTTTGTTTTTAAAGAAACAGTTTTATTGGTAGACAATATTCTTATTTATTAAAAAGTTTTTTTAAATGATCAGTATCAATAGATCTATGTACTTTTGAAAATAAAATTTATTTTGATTTTCTCATTGTAATGAGTTATTTTTGAAAACTTCATTTTGTTACTTCTTACCATATTTTTTAGTAGAGAAAATTCAAAACATATTCTGATGTCGGCCAGCATAAAAATTAAAATCAATTTCCAACATTTCTTCAGTTATATCTCTTTCTTAGGTAAAGCTTCTGTAGCATGTGGTTGATCGCAATGATATGAAGAATAAATGATTCCTCTGTGATTTCCCAGCCATAGCGGCATACAAAATGGGGGGGGGGGGGGGGCTAGGTAGTCCAGAGGCAAGGTGTCGGCCCCTCAGCTAAAAAAAAGGTCAGGGTTCGACCCCGCCAACGAAAACTTTTCTGGTCTTTTTTTAGCACAATTTACTCCCTGGTCCAGGTAGGTGGATCAACCCCTAGTCCCATTGCAGAGGGACGATAAAAAGAAGGTCCGGTGTGCAGATCACACCGTGCACGTTAAAGATCCCTTGGCTATTTACAAGGCAGTCTGGGTAAAATTAAAAATCCTACCAAAACCCAGAGATCACCTTAGCTGTGGATGTGGGTAAAAAACAAATCAAAAACCTTGCGATTTCCCAGCCACAGCGACTCACAAAGGTTAAGAGTGTATGTCTGGCTGGGCTATTAATAGCTCACTGAAAGTGAAAGTCGTCTGTAGTGTGAGCGATGCAACTCATTTGGGCATGCTACTGGCCATGGATTATCAAGCTACAACTCGCTCTCTAGCCGCTACTTGCTCATAGCTAAGGAATAGCTTGCTTGTAGTGTGACTGAAGGGTTTGAGTGATTATAGCAAACTCAGTACCTTGCTTGTAGTGTGACTGAAGGGTTTGAGTGATTGTACTAATTGTAGCAAAGTCAGTAGCTTGCTTGTAGTGTGACTGAAGGGTTTGAGTGATTGTACTAATTGTAGCAAAGTCAGTAGCTTGCTTGTAGTGTGACTGAAGGGTTTGAGTGATTGTAGCAAAGTCAGTAGCTTGTTTGTAGTGTGGCTGTGAAGGATTTGAATAATTGTAGCAAATTCAGTAGCTTGTTTGTAATGTGACTGAAGGGTTTGAGTGATTGTAGCAAATTCAGTAGCTTGCTTGTAGTGTGACTGGAGGGTTGAGTGATTGTAGCAAACTCAGTAGCTTGCTTGTAGTGTGACTGTGAAGGATTTGAGTGATTTTAGCAAATTCAGTAGCTTTCTTGTAGTATGACAGTGAAGGATTTGAGTGATTGTAGCAAATTCAGTAGCTTGCTTGTAGTGTGACTGAAGGATTTGAGTGATTGTAGCAAATTCAGTAGCTTGCTTGTAGTGTGACTGTGAAGGATTTGAGTGATTGTAGCAAATTCAATAGCTTGCTTGTAGTGTGACTGTGAAGGACTTGAGTGATTTTAGCAAATTCAGTAGCTTGCTGTAGTGTGACTGAAGGATTTGAGTGATTGTAGCAAATTCAGTAGCTTGCTTGTAGTGTGACTGTGAATGTGAAGGATTTGAGTGATTGTAGCAAACTCAGTAGTTTGCTTTTGGTGTGACTGTGAAGGATTTGAATGATTGTAGCAAGTACTCTGTGAAGGGTTTGAGTGATTGTAGCAAACTTGTTTGTAGTGTGACTGTGAAGGGTTTGAGTGATTGTAGCAAACTCAGTAGCTTGCTTGTAGTGTGACTGAAGGGTTTGAGTGATTGTAGCAAATTCAGTAGCATGCTTGCTTGTAGTGTGACTGAAGGGTTTGAGTGATTGTAGCAAATTCAGTAGCTTGTATGACTGGGGGTTTTGTAAATTCAGTAGCTTGCTTGTAGTGTGACTGAAGGGTTTGAGTGATTATAACAAACTCAGTAGCTTGCTTGTAGTGTGACTGGAGGGTTTGAGTGATTGTAGCAAATTCAGTAGCTTGTTTGTAGTGTGACTGTGAAGGGTTTTGATTGTAGTAAACTCAGTAGCTTGTTTGTAGTGTGACAGTGATTGTAGCTCAGTAGCTTGCTTGCTTGATTGTAGTAAACTCAGTAGCTTGAAGGGTGAGTGACTGGAGGGTTTGAGTGATTGTTTGAGTGAAACTCAGTAGCTTGTTTGTAGTGTGACTGTGCAAATTCAGTAGCTTGTTTGTAGTGTTTGAGGATTTGAATGATTGTAGCAAATTCAGTAGCTTGTTTGTAGTGTGACTGTGAAGGGTTTGAGTGATTGTAGCAAATTCAGTTGCTTGTTTGTAGTGTGACTGTGAAGGGTTTGAGTGATTGTAGTAAACTCAGTAGCTTGTTTGTAGTGTGACTGTGAAGTGATTGTAGCAAATTCAGTAGCTTGCTTGACTTGTGTGACTGAAGTGTGTTTGATTTGAATGATTTGCAAATTCAGTAGCAAATTCAGTGATTGCAAATTCAGGAGCGTATAGTGTTACTGGAGGGTTTGAGTGATTATAGCAAATTCAGTAGCTTGCTTGTAGTGTGACTGTGAAGGATTTGAGTAATTGTAGCAAATTCAGTAGCTTGTTTGTAGTGTGACTGTGAAGGATTTGAATGATTGTAGCAAACTCAGTAGCTTGTTTGTAGTGTGACTGTGAAGGGTTTGAGTGATTGTAGCAAACTCAGTTGCTTGTTTGTAGTGTGACTGTGAAGGATTTGAATGATTGTAGCAAACTCAGTAGCTTGCTTGTAGTGTGACTGTGAAGGATTTGAGTGATTGTAGCAAATTCAGTAGCTTGCTTGTAGTGTGACTGTGAAGGATTTGAATGATTGTAGCAAACTCAGTAGCTTCCTTGTAGTGTGACTGTGAAGGATTTGAATGATTGTAGCAAATTCAGTAGCTTGCTTGCTTGTGTGACTGTGAAGGGTTTGAGTGATTGTAGCAAATTCAGGAGCTTGCTTGTAGTGTGACTGGAGGGATTTGAATGATTGTAGCAAACTCAGTAGCTTGCTTGTAGTGTGACTGTGATTGTGAAGGATTTGAGTGATTGTAGCAAACTCAGTAGCTTGTTTGTAGTGTGACTGAAGGGTTTGAATGATTGTAGCAAACTCAGTAGCATGCTTGTACTTTGTAGTGTGACTGAAGGGTTTGAGTGATTGTAGCAAACTCAGTAGCTTGCTTGTAGTGTGACTGGAGGGTTTGAGTGATTATAGCAAATTCAGTAGCTTGTTTGTAGTGTGACTGTGAAGGATTTGAGTGATTGTAGCAAATTCAGTAGCTTCCTTGTAGTGTGACTGAAGAAGGATTTAAGTGATTGTAGCAAATTCAGTAGCTTGCTTGTGTAGTGTGACTGAAGAAGGGTTTAAGTGATTGTAGCAAATTCAGTAGCTTGCTTGTAGTGTGACTGAAGAAGGATTTAAGTGATTGTAGCAAATTCAGTAGCTTGCTTGTAGTGTGACTGGCGGGTTTGAGTGATTGTAGCAAATTCAGTAGCTTGCTTGAGTTGTGAAGGATTTGAGTGATTGTAGCAAACTCAGTAGCTTGCTTGTAGTGTGACTGTGAAGGATTTGAGTGATTGGAGCAAATTCAGTAGCTGTTTGTAGTGTGACTGGCGGGTTTGAGTGATTGTAGCAAATTCAGTAGCTTGACTTGTAGTGTGACTGAAGGGTTTGGTGGTGTAGATTGTAGCAAAGCTCAGTAGCTTGCTTGTAGTGTGACTGGCGGGTTTGAGTGATTGTAGCAAATTCAGTAGCTTGTTTGTAGTGTGACTGTGAAGGATTTGAGTGATTGGAGCAAATTCAGTAGCTTGCTTGTAGTGTGACTGGCGGGTTTGAGTGATTGTAGCAAATTCAGTAGCTTGTTTGTAGTGTGACTGTGAAGGATTTGAGTGATTGTAGCAAACTCAGTAGCTTGCTTGAGTGTGACTGTGAAGGATTTGAATGATTGTAGCAAATTCAGTTGCTTGCTTGTAACTGTAACTCACTGTTGTTGTGGTTTAATCATCTAGATCTAGCTTAATTTTTATACAGTATATTGTAGTGTGACTGGCGGGTTTGAGTGATTGTATTAACATAACAGTAACACCTTTTAAATTTCCTTTTTGGCGGGTTTATGTTATACTTCATCAAATTATTAGGTTCCGTAGCACAAGAACCAACAGAAATTTGAATGATTGGAGCAAATTCTGTGTATCCCTATTGGGTCTAGTTTGACACTTGCAAGCTGTGCGTGCTTGAAAATAGTTAAAATGCGCAGCATTTTTTCTTTCTCAAAACATCCAAAATTGTACTTGCACAGTTTTTTGACTTTCAGTGGAATTCAATGATTGAATGCTATTAGAAAACGCTTTTTGTTGTTTGACTTGAAGTTTTAGAGCCATCATCATACACATGGTAAAGCATTCTTTTTTGTTGTGATAATAGTAATAGGGAATGTGGGTTCATCCCATCAATATTTGATTTGATCCACAACTAAGATGATCTCTGGGTTTTGGTAGGATTTTTATAATTTTTGCCCGGAGCTCTGCAAACAGCAAAGGGATCTTTAACGTGCTCAGTGTTGTGACCTGCACACAGGATTTCCTTTTATCATCAAATTCAGTGGGATTAGGTGTCGATCCACCTACCTGGTGGTTGTGGTATGTAGATTTTGTTTGGGGAAAAAAGCTAGAAAATTTTTCAACCGCCAACGGGTTCAAACCCACTACCTTTTGAAATGTTGTGAGGCCAAAGCCTTGCCTCCTGAACTACCAAGTCCCCTTCATCCCATCAATATTCATTGAAATACATAATTATACGTAGGGATTTCATCACCTGACGATTCCTGAACTTAATACAGGATCATGACAGGTTTTTATTGAGGATACTTTCAAATGTTTCCATGTATCAAACGAAACAACATTTCGGAGACAGAGGCAGACAGACAACCTGTAAGTAATATATCTGTTGAGGAGTGTGAAATGGAATTTCATTTACTCTTTGTATGCCAAAAAAAAATCTCTTACTGTTATTGCTCCATGCGAGATTAATTCTATCTAAGATAGTATCCTGCCAAGATATCACTAAAGGCATAATAAAACTTTGCTAAACATTGGTTGGACCAATCACCTATCTATCATAATAAAACTTTGCTAAACATTGGACAGGACCAATCACCTATCTATCATAATACAACTTTGCTAAACATTGGACAAGACCAATCACCTATCATAATACAACTTTGCTAAACATTGGACAGGACCAATCACCTATCTATCATCATAATAGAACTTTGCTAAACATTAGACAAGACCAATCACCTATCATAATACAACTTTGCTAAACATTGGACAGGACCAATCACCTATCTATCATATTACAATTGTTAAACATTGAAGGACCAATCACCTATCTATCATAATCAACTTTGTTACATTGGACAGGACCAATCACCTATCATAATAGAACTTTGCTAAGCATTGCAAAGACCAATCACCTATCATAATACAACTTTGCTAAGCATTGGAGGACCAATCAACTATCTATCATAATACAACTTTGCTAAACATTGGACAGGACCAATCACCTATCTATCATAATACAACTTTGCTAAACATTGGACAGGACCAATCACCTATCATAATACAACTTTGCTAAACATTGGACAGGACCAATCACCTATCTATCATAATACAACTTTTGCTAAACATTGGACAGGACCAATCACCTATCTATCATAATACAACTTTGCTAAGCATTGGACAGGACCAATCACCTATCATAATACAACTTTTGCTAAACATTAGACAGGACCAATCACCTATCTATCATAATACAATTTTGCTAAGCATTGGACAGAACCAATCAACTATCATAATACAACTTTGCTAAACATTGGACAGGACCAATCACCTATCATAATACAACTTTGCTAAACATTGGACAGGACCAATCACCTATCATAATACAACTTTGCTAAACATTGACAGGACCAATCACCTATCATAACACAACTTTGCTAAACATTGGACAGGACCATCACCTATCATAATACAACTTTGCTAAACATTGGACAGGACCAATCACTATCTATCATAATACAACTTTGCTAAACATTGGACAGGACCAATCACCTATCTATCTATCATAATACAACTTTGCTAAACATTGGACAGGACCAATCACCTATCATAATACAACTTTGCTAAACATTGGACAGGACCAATCACCTATCTATCATAATACAACTTTGCTAAACATTGGACAGGACCAATCAACTATCTATCATAATACAACTTTGCTAAACATTGACAGGACCAATCACCTATCATAATACAACTTTGCTAAACATTGGACAGGACCAATCACCTATCTATCATAATACAACTTTGCTAAACATTGGACAGGACCAATCACCTATCATAATACAACTTTGCTAAACATTGGACAGGACCAATCACTATCTATCATAATACAACTTTGCTAAACATTGGACAGGACCAATCACCTATCATAATACAACTTTGCTAAACATTGGACAGGACCAATCTATCTATCATAACACAACTTTGCTAAACATTGGACAGGACCAATCACTCTATCATAATACAACTTTGCTAAACATTGGACAGGACCAATCACCTATCATAATACAACTTTGCTAAACATTGGACAGGACCAATCACCTATCTATCATAATACAACTTTGCTAAACATTGGACAGGACCAATCACCTATCTATCATAATACAACTTTGCTAAACATTGGACAGGACCAATCACCTATCTATCATAATACAACTTTGCTAAACATTGGACAGGACCAATCACCTATCTATCATAATACAACTTTGCTAAACATTGGACAGGACCAATCACTATCTATCATAATACAACTTTGCTAAACATTGGACAGGACCAATCACCTATCTATCATAATACAACTTTGCTAAACATTGGACAGGACCAATCACCTATCTATCATAATACAACTTTGCTAAGCATTGGACAGAACCAATCATCTATCTATCATAATACAACTTTGCTAAACATTGGACAGGACCAATCACCTATCTATCATAATACAAGACTTGCTAAACATTGGACAGGACCAATCACCTATCATAATACAACTTTGCTAAACATTGGACAGGACCAATCACCTATCATAATACAACTTTGCTAAACATTAGACAGGACCAATCACCTATCATAATAAGACTTTGCTAAACATTGGACAGGACCATAATCACCTATCTATCATACAACTTTGCTAAGCATTGGACAGGACCAATCACCTATCATAATATACAACTTTATCTAAACATTGGACAGGACCAATCACCTATCTATCATAATACAACTTTGCTAAGCATTGGACAGGACCAATCACCTATCTATCATAATACAACTTTGCTACATTAGGCAGGACCAATCACCTATCTATCATAATACAACTTTGCTAAACATTAGACAGGACCAATCACCTATCATAATACAACTTTGCTAAACATTAGACAGGACCAATCACCTATCATAATACAACTTTGCTAAACATTGACAGGACCAATCACCTATCTATCATAATACAACTTTGCTAAACATTGACAGGACAATCACCTATCTATCATAATACAGGTTTGCTAAACATTGGACAGGACCAATCACCTATCTATCATAATACAACTTTGCATTGGACATGACCAATCACCTATCATAATACAACTTTGCTAAACATTGGACAGGACCAATCACCTATCATAATACAACTTTGCTAAGCATTGGACAGGACCAATCACCTATCTATCATAATACAACTTTGCTAAGCATTGGGCAGGACCAATCACCTATCTATCATAATACAACTTTGCTAAGCATTGGACAGGACCAATCACCTATCTATCATAATACAAATTTGCTAAACATTGACAGGACCAATCACCTATCTATCATAATACAACTTTGCTAAGCATTGGACAGGACCAATCACCTATCTATCATAATACAACTTTGCTAAGCATTGGACAGGACCAATCACCTATCTATCATAATACAACTTTGCTAAGCATTGGACAGGACCAATCACCTATCAATCATAATACAACTTTGCTAAGCATTGGATAGAACCAATCACCTATCTATCATAATACAACTTTGCTAAACATTGGACAGGACCAAATCATCTATCATAATACAACTTTGCTAAACATTGGACAGGACCAATCTATCTATCATAATACAACTTTGCTAAACATTGGACAGGACCAATCACCTATCTATCATAATACAAATTTGCTAAACATTGGACAGGACCAATCACCTATCTATCATAATATTCATAGCATTGGACAGGACCAATCACCTATCTATCATAATACAACTTTGCTAAGCATTGGACAGGACCAATCACCTATCTATCATAATACAACTTTGCTAAACATTGACAGGATCAATCACCTATCTATCATAATACAACTTTGCTAAACATTAGATACGACCAATCACCTATCATAATACAACTTTGCTAAACATTAGACAGGACCAATCATCTATCATAATACAACTTTGCTAAACATTGGACAGGACCAATCACCTATCATAATACAACTTTGCTAAACATTGGACAGGACCAATCACCTATCATAATACAACTTTGTTAATATTGGACAGGACCAATCACCTATCTATCATAATATTAATAAAAACTTTGCTAAACATTGGATAGGACCAATCACCAACTATCATAATACAACTTTGCTAAATATTGGACAGGATCAATCACCTATCTATCATAATACAACTTTGTTAAGCATTGGATACGACCAATGCACCTATCATTATACAACTTTGCTAAACATTGGACAGGACCAATCACTATCTATCATAATAAGACTTTGCTAAGCATTGGACAGGACCAATCACCTATCATAATACAACTTTGCTAAGCATTGGACAGGACCAATCACCTATCATAATACAACTTTGCTAAACATTGACAGGACCAATCACCTATCATAATAAAACTTTGCTAAATATTGGACAGGACCAACCAACTATCAAATACAACTTTGCTAAATATTGGACAGGACCAATCACCTATCATAATACAACTTTGCTAAACATTGGACAGGACCAATTACCTATCATAATACAACTTTTGCTAAACATTAGACAGGACCAATCACCTATCATAATAAGACTTTGCTAAACGTTGGACAGGACCAATCACCTATCATAATACAACTTTGCTAAACATTGGACAGGACCAATCACCTATCATAATACAACTTTGCTAAATTGAACGGGACAATCACCTATCATAATAAGACTCTGCTAAATATTGGACAGGACCAATCACCTATCAAAATTCAACTTTGCTAAACATTGGACAGGACCAATCACCTATCTATCATAATACAACTTTGCTAAACATTGGACAGGACCAATCACCTATCTATCATAATAAAACTTTGCTAAGCATTGGATAGGACCAATCACCTATCTATCATAATACAACTTTGCTAAGCATTGGACAGGACCAATCACCTATCATAATGCAACTTTGCTAAACATTGGACAGGACCAATCACCTATCTATCATAGAACAACTTCGCTAAACATTGGACAGGACCAATCACCTATCTATCAATAATCTCAATACAACTTTGCTAAGCATTGGACAGGACCAATCACCTATCATAATACAACTTTGCTAAGCATTGGATAGGACCAATCACCTATCTATCAATAATCTTAATACAACTTTGCTAAGCATTGGACACGACCAATCACCTATCATAATAAAACTTTGCTAAGCATTGGACAGGACCAATCACCTATCTATCATAATAAAACTTTGCTAAGCATTGGACAGGACCAATCACCTATCTATCATAATACAACTTTGCTAAGCATTGGATAGGACCAATCACCTATCTATCATAATACAACTTTGCTAAGAATTGGATAGGACCAATCACCTATCTATCATAATAAAACTTTGCTAAGCATTGGACACGACCAATCACTTATCTATCATAATACAACTTTGCTAAGCATTGGATAGGACCAATCACCTATCTATCATAATAGAACTTTGCTAAGCATTGGACAGGACCAATCACCTATCAATCATAATACAACTTTGCTAAGCATTGGACACGACCAATCACCTATCTATCACAATACAACTTTGCTAAACATTGGACAGGAGCAATCACCTATCTATCATAATACAACTTTGCTAAGCATTGGACAGGACCAATCACCTATCTATCATAATACAAATTTGCTAAGCATTGGACAGGACCAATCACCTATCTATCATAATACAACTTTGCTAAGCATTGGACAGGACCAATCACCTATCTATCATAATACAACTTTGCTAAGCATTGGGCAGGACCAATCACCTATCTATCATAATACAACTTTGCTAAGCATTAGATAGGACCAATCACCTATCTATCATAATACAACTTTGCTAAACATTAGACAGGACCAATCACCTATCATAATACAACTTTGCTAAACATTGGACAGGACCAATCACCTATCATAATAAGACTTTGCTAAACATTAGACAGGACCAATCACCTATCATAATACAACTTTGCTAAACATTAGACAGGACCAATCACTTATCATAATAAGAGTTTGCTAAACATTGGACAGGACCAATCACCTATCTATCATAATACAACTTTGCTAAGCATTGGACAGGACCAATCACCTATCATAATACAACTTTGCTAAACATTGGACAGGACCAATCACCTATCATAATACAACTTTGCTAAACATTGGACAGGACCAATCACCTATCTATCATAATACAACTTTGCTAAGCATTGGGCAGGACCAATCACCTATCTATCATAATACAACTTTGCTAAGCATTGGACAGGACCAATCACATATCTATCATAATACAACTTTGCTAAACATTGGACAGGACCAATCACCTCTCTATCATAATACAACTTTGCTAAACATTGGACAGGACCAATCACCTATCTATCATAATACAACTTTGCTAAACATTGGACAGGACCAATCACCTATCTA
>JAXRKP010002747.1:0-37425 GCA_037039925.1 Doris montereyensis
TAAGAGGGGTTAGAAGGCGTTAGAAGGGGTTATAAGCTGTTAGAAAGGGTTCGAAACGGTTCGAAACGGTTCGAAGCGGTTGAAAGCGGTCTAGGGCGGTAGGCAGCGGTCTAAGGCGGTTTAGAGCGATAGGCAGCGATAGGCAGCGATAGGGAACTATAGGGAGCGATGAAGAGCGATTAAGAGCGATTAAGAACGATTAAGAACGATTAAGAGCGATTCAGAGGGATTAAGAGGGATTAAGAGGGATTAAGAGCGATTAAGAGGGAATAAGAGGGATTAAGAGGGATTCAGAGGGATTAAGAGCGATTAAGAGCGATTAAGAGCGATTAAGAGCGATTAAGACGGATTAAGAGGGATTGAAGACGGATTAAGAGCGACTCAAGCGCAGATTAGGACGGATTAAGACGGATTGAGAGCTGATTGAGACGCGATTGAGGGAGATTGAGAGCGATTGAGACAGCGATTAAGACGGATTCGACGGATTAACATGGATTAAGGTACGGATTAAGACGGATTAAGACGGATTAAGACGGATTAAGACGGATTAACATGGATTAAGGTAGATTAAGACGGATTAAGACGGATTAAGAGGGATTAAGAGGGATGAAGAGGGATTAAGAGGGATTGAGAGCGACTAATTGGGACTAAGAGCGATTGAGAGCAATTGAGAGCGACTGAGAGCGGTTGAGAGCGATTGAGAAATGGGGTTCAATTGGGTTTTAATGGGGTTCAATGGGCTTCAATTAGGTTTAATGTGGTTTAATGGGGTTTAATGGGGTTAAATGGGGTTCAATGGGGTTCAATGGGGATCATTGGGGTGCAAAGGGGTGCAAAGGGGTTCAAAGGGGTTCAAATGGGTTAATGGGGTTCAAAAGGGTTCCAAAGGGGTTCAAAGGGGTTCAAAGGGGTTTGAAAGGGGTTCAAAGCTGGTGCAAAGGGGTTCAAAGGGGTTCAAAAGGGTTCAAAGGGGTTCAAAGGCGTTCAAAGGTGTTCAAAGGGGTTCAATGGGTTCAATGGGGTTCAACGGGGTTCAAAGGGCTTCAATGGGGTTCAATGGGGTTCAATGGGGTTCAATGGGGTTCAATGGGGTTCAATGGGTTCAATGGGGTTCAGAGGGGTTCAAAGCGGTTCAAAGGGGTTCAAAGGGGTTCAATGGATTCAATGGGGTTCAATAGGGTTCAAAGGGGTTCAATGGGGTTCAATGGAGGTTCAATGGGGTTCAATGGAGTTCGAAGGGGTTCAATGAAGTCAATGGGGTTCAATGGGGTTCAAAGGGATTCAATGGGGTGCAATGGGGTTGAATGGGGTTCAATGGGGTTGAATGGGGTTCAAAGGGGTTCAATGGGGTTCAATGGGCTTAAATGGGGTTCAATGGGGTTCAATGAGGTTTAATGAGGTTCAATGGGTAAAGAAGGGCTTCGATAGGGTTTCAAAGGGGTTCAACGGGGTTCAAGGTGTTCAAGAGCGCATTTACAGCGGTTCAAAAAGGTTCAATGGGTTTCAAAGGGATTCAAATGGGGTCCAAAGGGGTTGAAGAGGGATTGAAAGGGATTAAGAGGGTTTGAAGATGGGTTGAAGAGGGATTCAAAGGGGTTGAAGGGGGTTGAAAGGGGTTGAAGGCGGTTCGAAGGCGGTTTGAAGAAATTTGAAGAGGGTTCGAGACGGGTCTCGAAGGGGTTCAAGAGGGGTTCAAGAGGGGTTCAAGAGGGGTTCAAGAGGGTTTGAAGGGGTTCGAAGCGGTTACAGAGCGGTTACAAGCGGTTACAAGCAGTTAAAACGCAATTACAGAGCGGTTAAAAGCGGTTAAGATGGATTAGAAGGGGTTAGAAGGGGTTAGATGGGGTTAGAAGGTGTTATAAGCGGTTCGAAAGGGTTCGAAACAGTTCGAAACGGTTCCAAGCGGTTAAAAGCAGTCTAGGGCGGTAGGCAACTGTCTAAGGCGGTCTAGAGCGATATGTAGTGATAAGCAGTGATAGGCAGCGATAGGGAGCGATAGAGAGCGATTAAGACGGATTAAGATGGATTAACACGGATTAAGACGGATTAAGACGGATTAAGACGGATTAAGAGGGATTAAGATAGATTAAGATAGATCAAGACGGATTAAGACGGATTAAGGCGGATTAAGAGGGATTAAGAGGGATTAAGAGGGATTAAGAGGAAATAAGAGGGACTAATAGGGACTAAGAGGGACTAAGAGGGATTAAGAGGGATTGAGAGCCATTGAGAGCGATTGAGAGTGATTGAGAGCAATTGAGAGCGATTGAGAGCGATTGAGAGCGATTGAGAGTGATTGAGAGCGATTGAGAAATGGGGTTAAATTTGGTTAAATGGGGCTAAAGGGGGTTAAATGGGTTTTAAATGGGTTCAATGGGGTTCAATGGGGTTCAATTGGGTTCAAAGGGCTTCAAAGGGGTTCAAAGGGGTTCAAAGGGGTTCAAAGGGGTTCAAAGCGGTTAAAAACGGTTACAAGTGGTTAAAAGCGGTGAGAATGGATTAGAAGGGGTTAGAAGCGGTTCGAAACGGTTCGAAACGGTTCGAAGCCTCTGAAAGAGCGATAGGCAGCGGTAGGCAGCAATATGGAGCGATAGGAAACTATAGGGAGCGATAAAGAGCGATATAGAGCGATAAAGAGCGATAAAGAGCGATTAAAGGCGATAAAGGGCGATAAAGAGCGATAAAGAGCGATAAATAGCGATAAAGAGCGATAACGAGCGATAACGAGCAATAGGCTGCGATAGGTTGCGACAGGCTGCGATAGGTTGCCATAGGCCGCTATGGGCTGCGATAGGCTGCAATAGGCTGCAAAAGGCTGCGATAGGCTGCGATAGGCTGAGATAAAGAGCGATAGGATGCGATAAAGAGCGATAGCCTGCGATAAAGAGCGATAGGCAGCGATAAAGAGCGATAGGCAGCGATAAAGAGCGATAGGCTGCGATAGGCTGTGATAGGCTGCGATAGGGTGCGATAAAGTGCGATAGGCTGCGATAAAGAGCGATAGACTGCGATAAAGAGCGATAGGCTGCGGTAAAGAGCGATAGGCTGCAATAAAGAGCGATAGGCTGCGTTAAAAAGAGCGATAGGCTGCGATAAAGAGCGATAGGCTGCGATAAAGAGCGATAGGCTGTGATAAAGAGCGATATGCTGCGCTAAAGCGTGATAGGCTGCAATAGGCTGCGATGGGCTGCGATAGGCTGCGATAAAGAGCGATAAAGTGCGACAAAGTGCGATAAAGTGCGATAAAATGCGATAAAGTGCGATGAGGTGCGATAAAGAGCGATAGGCTGCGATAAAGAGCGATAGGCTGCGATAAAGAGTGATAGGCTGCGATAAAGAGCGATAGGGTGCGATAACGAGCGATAAGCTGCGATAGGCTGCGATAGGCTGCAATAGGCTCCGATAGGCTGCGATAGGCTGCGATAGGGAAATGGTAGGCTGCGATAGGCTGCGATAGGCTGCAATAGGCTGCGATAGGCTGCTATATACGCGATAGGCTGCGATAGGCTGCGATAGGCTGCGATAGGCTGCGTTAAAGAGCGATAAAGAGCGATAGAGAGCGGTAAAGAGCGAGAAAGAGCGAGAAAGAGCGAGAAAGAGCGAGAAAGAGCGAGAAAGAGCGAGAAAGAGCGATAAAGAGCGATAGGCTGTGATAAAGAGCGATAAAGAGTGATAGGCTGCGATAAAGAGCGATAAAGAGCGATAAGCTGCGATAAAGAGCGATAAAGAGCGATAAAGAGCGATAAAGAGCCATAAAGAGCGATAGGCTGCGATAGGCTGCGATAGGCTGCGATAGGCTGAGATAGGCTGCGATAGGCTGCTATAAAGAGCGATAGGCTGCGATAAAGAGCGATAAAGAGCAATAAAGAGCGATAAAGAGCGATAAAGAGCGATAAAGAGCGTTAAAGAGCGATAGGCTGCGATAAAGAGCGATAAAGAGCGATAAAGAGCGATAAAGAGCGATAGGCTGCGATAAAGAGCGATAAAGAGCGATAAAGAGCGGTAGGCTGCGATCAAGAGTGATAAAGAGCGATAAAGGGCGATAAAGAGCCATAAAGAGCGATAAAGAGCGATAGGCTGCGATAAAGAGCGATAGGCTGCGATAAAGAGCGATAAAGAGCGATAGGCTGCGATAAAGAGCGATAGGTTGCAATAGGCTGCGATGGGCTGCGATAGGCTGCGATGGGCTGCGATAGGCTGCGATAAAGAGCGATAAAGTGCGACAAAGTGCGATAAAGTGCGATAAAATGCGATAAAGTGCGATAAAGTGCGATAAAGAGCGATAGGCTGCGATAAAGAGCGATAGGCTGCGATAAAGAGTGATAGGCTGCGATAAAGAGCGATAGGGTGCGATAACGAGCGATAAGCTGCGATAGGCTGCGATAGGCTGCAATAGGCTCCGATAGGCTGCGATAGGCTGCGATAGGGAAATGGTAGGCTGCAATAGGCTGCAATAGGCTGCAATAGGCTGCGATAGGCTGCGATATGCGATAGGCTGCGATAGGCGGCGATAGGCTGCGATAGGCTGCGTTAAAGAGCGATAAAGAGCGATAGAGAGCGGTAAAGAGCGAGAAAGAGCGAGAAAGAGCGAGAAAGAGCGAGAAAGAGTGATAAAGAGCGATAAAGAGCGATAGGCTGTGATAAAGAGCGATAAAGAGCGATAGGCTGCGATAAAGAGCGATAAAGAGCGATAAAGAGCGATAGGCTGCGATAAAGAGCGATAAAGAGCGATAAAGAGCGATAAAGAGCCATAAAGAGCGATAGGCTGCGATAGGCTGCGATAGGCTGCGATAGGCTGCGATAGGCTGCGATAGGCTGCGATAAAGAGCGATAGGCTGCGATAAAGAGCGATAAAGAGCAATAAAGAGCGATAAAGAGCGATAAAGAGCGTTAAAGAGCGATAGGCTGCGATAAAGAGCGATAAAGATCGATACAGAGCGATAAAGAGCGATAGGCTGCGATAAAGAGCGATAAAGAGCGATAAAGAGCGATAGGCTGCGATCAACAGCGATAAAGAGCGATAAAGGGCGATAAAGAGCCATAAAGAGCGATAAAGAGCGATAGGCTGCGATAAAAAGCGATAGGCTGCGATAAAGAGCGATAAAGAGCGATAGGCTGCGATAAAGAGCGATAGGTTGCAATAGGCTGCGATAGGCTGTGATAAGCTGCGATAGGCTGCGATATGCTGAGATATGCTGCGATAGGCTGCGATAAAGAGCGATAGGCTGCGATAAAGAGCGGTAAGCTGCGATAAAGAGCGATAAGCTGCGATAAAGAGCGATAGGCTGCGATAAATAGTGACAGGCAGCAGTAAAGAGCGATAGGCAGCGATAAAGAGCGATAGGCAGCCATGAAGAGCGATAGGCAGCGATAAAGAGCGATAGGCAGTGATAAAGAGCGATAGGCAGCGATAAAGAGCGATAGGCTGCGATAGGCTTCGATAGGCTGTGATAGGCTGTGATAGGCTGTGATAGCCTGCGATAGGCAGGCAGCCGTAGGCAGCGCGATAAAAAGCCATAGCCAGCGCAATAAAGAGCCATAGGCAGCGCAATAAAGAGCCATAGGCAGCGATAAAGGGCCATAGGCAGCGATAAGGAACCATAGGCCATGGGGAGGGATGAGGAGGGATTAGAGCGGTTAGAAGCGGTAGGAAACTGTAGAAAGCTGTAAAAAGCGGTAAGGAGCGGTTAAAAGCGATAAATAGCATATGGAAGCTGTAGGAAACTGTAGGAAGCTGTATCAAAGCGGTAGGAAGCGTTAGGAAGCGATAAAAACCTGTATGTAGATAAGGGTAAAGAGCGGTTAAAAGCAGATCAAAAAATGGATCGAAGCTGTAGGAAACTGTAGGAAGCTGTATAAAAGCGATAGGAAACTGTAGGAAGCTGTATAAAAGCGGTAGGAAGCGGTTTAAAAGCGGTTAGAAGCGGTTAGAAGCGGTTAAAAGCGGTAAGAATGGATTAGAAGGGGTTAGAAGGGGTTAAAAGGGGTTAGAAGGGGTTAGAAGGGGTTAGAAGGTGTTAGAAACATTCGAAACATTCGAAACGGTTCGAAACGGTTCGAAACGGTTCGAAGCGGTTGAAAGCGGTCTAGGACGGTAGGCAGCGGTCTAAGGCGGTCTAGAGCGATAGGCAGCGATAGGCAGCGATAGGCAGCGATGGGCAGCCATAGGCAGCGATAGGGAGCGATAGGGAGCGATTAAGAGGGATTAAGAGGGATTAAGAGGGATTAAAAGGGATTAAGAGGGATTAAGAGGGATTAAGAGGGATTAAGAGGGATTGAGACGGATTTAGACGGATTGAGACGAATTGAGACGGATTGAGACGGATAGAGACGGATTGAGACGGATTGAGACGGATTGAGAGGGATTGAGCGGGATTGAGAGCGATTGAGAGCGATTGAGAGCGTTTGAGAGCGATTGAGAGCTGTATAAAAGAGGCAAGAAGCGGTTATAAGCGGTTATAAGCGGTTATAAGCGGTTAGAAGCGGTTAGAAGCGGTTCGAAGGGGTTCAAAGGGGTTTGAAGGGGTTCGACGGGGTTCAAAGGCGTTCAAAGGGGTTCTATGGGGTTCAAAGGGGTTTGACGGGGTTCAAAGGGGTTCAATGGGGTTCAAAGGGGTTCGAAGGGGTTCAAAGGGGTTGAAAGGGGTTGAAAGGGGTTGAAAGGGGTTGAAAGGGTTGAAAGGGGTTGAAGGGGATTGAAAGGGGTTCGAATGGGTTCAACGCGGTTCAAAGGGGTTCAAACTGGTACAAAGGGGTTCAAAGTGGTTCATAGGGGTTCAAAGGGGTTCAAAGGGGTTCAAAGGGGTTCGAAGCTGTAACAAGCGGTTAAAAGCGGTGAGAATGGATTAGACGGGGTTAGAAGGGGTTAGAAGGGGTTAGAAGGGGTTATAAGCGGTTAGGAACGGTTCGAAACGGTTCGAAACGGTTCGAAGCAGTTGAAAGCGGTCTAGGGCGGTAGGCAGCGGTCTAAGGCGGTTGAGAGCGATAGGCAGCGATAGGCAGCGATAGGGAACTATAGGGAGCGATAGGGAGCGATGAAGAGCGATTAAGAACGATTAAGAACGATTAAGAGCGATTCAGAGGGATTAAGAGGGATTAAGAGGGATTAAGAGGGATTAAGAGCGATTAAGAGGGAATAAGAGGGATTAAGAGGGATTAAGTGGGATTCAGAGCGATTAAGAGCGATTAAGAGCGATTGACTTAAGACGGATTAAGACGGGTTCAGACGGATTAAGAGGGATTATGAGGGATTAAGAGGGATCAAGAGGGATCAAGAGGGATTAAGACGGATTAAGACGGATTAAGACGGATTAAGACGGATTAAGACGGATTAAGACGGATTAAGACGGATTAAGACGAATTAAGACGGATTAAGACGGATTAAGACGGATTAAGATAGATTAAGGTAGATTAAGACGGATTAAGACGGATTAAGACGGATTAAGAGGGATTAAGAGGGATTAACAGGGATTAACAGGGATTAAGAGGGACTAATTGGGACTAAGAGGGATTAAGAGGGATTAAGAGGGATTGAGAGCGATTGAGAGCGATTGAGAGCGATTGAGAGCGGTTGAGAGCGATTGAGAAATGGGGTTAAATGGGGTTTTAATGGGGTTCAATGGGGTTGAATTGGGTTTAATGTGGTTTAATGGGGTTTAATGGGGTTCAATGGGGGTCAATGGGGTTCAATGGGGATCATTGGGATGCAAAGGGGTGCAAAGGGTTTCAAATGGGTTCAAATGGGTTCAATGGGGTTCAAAAGGGTTCAAAGGGGTTCAAAGGGGTTTAAAGGGGTTCAAGGTGGTGCCAAGGGGTTCAAAGAGGTTCAAAGGTGTTCAATGGGGTTCAATGGAGTTCAATTGGGGTCAATGGGGTTCAATGGGGTTCAGTGGAGTTGAATGGGGTTCAATGGGGTTCAATGGGGTTCAATGGGGTTCAATGGGGTTCAATGGGGTTCAATGGGGGTCAATTGGGTTCAATGGGGTTCAATGGGGTTCAATGGGGTTCAATGGGGTTCAATGGGGTTCAATGGGGTTCAATGGGGTTCAATGGGGTTCAATGGGGTTTAATGGGGTTCAATGGGGTTCAATGGGGTTCAATGGGGTTCAATGGGGTTCAATGGGGTTCAATGAGGTTCAATGGGTAAAGAAGGGGTTCGAAGGGTTTCAAAGGGGTTCGACGGGGTTCAAAGGGTTCAAATGGGGTTCAAAGGGGTTGAAAGGGGTTGAAAGGGATTAAAAGGGGTTGAAATGGGTTGAAAGGGGTTCAAAGGGGTTGAAGGGGGTTGAAAGGGGTTCGAAGGGGTTTGAAGGGGTTCGAAGGGGTTCGAAGGGGTTCGAAGGGGCTCGAAGGGGTTCAAAGGGGTTCAAAGGGGTTCAAACGGGTTCAAAAGGGTTCGAAGGGGTTCGAAGCGGTTACAAGCCGTTACAAGCCGTTAAAAGCGGTTAAAAGCGGTTACAAGCGGTTGAAAGCGGTAAGAATGGATTAGAAGGAGTTACAAGGGGTTAGACGGGGTTAGAAGGTGTTATAAGCGGTTCGAAACGGTTCCAAGCGGTTAAAAGGCAACGGTCTAAGGCGGTCTAGAGCGATAGGCAGTGATAGGCAGCGATAGGCAGCGATAGGGAGCGATAGGGAACTATAGGGAGGAATAGGAAGCGATGAAGAGTGATTAAGTGCGATTAAGAGCGATTAAGAGCGATTAAGAGCGATTCAGAGGGATTAAGAGGGATTAAGAGAGATTAAGAGGGATTAAGAGGGATTAAGATGGATTAAGAGGGATTATGAGGGATTCAGAGGGATTCAGAGGGATTCACAGGGATTAAGAGCGATTAAGAGCGATTAAGACAGATTAAGACGGGTTAAGACGGATTAAGAGGTATTAAGATGGATTAAGACGGATTAAGACGGATTAAGACGGATTAAGACGGATTAAGACGGATTAAGAGCGATTAAGAGCGATTAAGACGGACTAAGACGGATTAAGACGGATTAGGAAGGATTAAGACGGATTAAGACGGATTAAGACGGATTAAGACGGATTAAGATGGATTAAGAGGGATTAAGAGGGAATAAGAAGGACTGAGAGGGACTAAAAGGGACTAAGAGGGATTAAGAGGGATTGAGAGCGATTGAGAGGGATTGAGAGTGATTGAGAGCGATTGAGAGCAATTGAGAACGATTAAGACGGATTAAGACGGATTGAGACGGGTTAAGACGGATTAAGAGGGATTAATAGAGATTAAGGGGGATTAAAAGGGATTTAGAGGGATTAAGACGGATTAAGACGGATTAAGTCGGACGGACATAAAGAAGTAGTACCCACCAGACATAAAGAAATAGTTCCTACAAGATAGAAAAAAGTAGTACCTACCAGACATAAAGAAGTAGTACCAACAAGACATAAAGAAATAGTTCTTACAAGACAGACATAATGAAGTAGTACCTACCAGACATAAAGACGTTGTACTTACCAGACATATCTTGTTTTTGATCTTCTTTTTTTGTCTTTGG
Source organism: Doris montereyensis (assembly GCA_037039925.1). Lineage (NCBI taxonomy): Eukaryota > Metazoa > Mollusca > Gastropoda > Nudibranchia > Dorididae > Doris > Doris montereyensis. The sequence continues at coordinate 9,511 of JAXRKP010002747.1, forward strand.
TCTTCTTTTTTGTGTTTGGTCTTCTTTTCTTGTGTTTGGACTTCTTTTCTTGTGTTTGGTCTTCTTTTCTTTTCAATACATATCAATACGCAAAGTAGTACCCACCAGACATAAAGAAGTAGTACCTACCAGACATAAAAATGGTCTTCTTTTCTTGTCTTTGTTCTTGTTTTTGTCTTTCGTCTTCTATTTTGTCTTTTGTTCTTCTTTTTTGTTGTTGGTCTTCTTTTCGTGTATTTGGTCTTCTTCTTTTTTTGGTCTTCTTTTTTGTCTTGGTCTTTTCTTGTCTTTGGTCTTCTTTTCTTGTGTTTGGTCTTTTTTTCTTGTTTGTTGTCTTCTTTTCTTGTCTTGGTTTTTTGTTGTTGTCTTGATCTTTATTTGTATTTGGTCTTCTTTTCTTGTCTTTTGTCTTCTTTATTTTGTGTCTTTTTTGTCTTTGGTCTTCTTTTTGTCTTTGGTCTTCTTTTTGTCTTTGGTCTTCTTTTCTTGTCTTTGGTATTTTTTTATATTTGTTCTTCTTATTTCTCCTTTTTGGTCTTCTTTTTTTGTCTTGCTCCTTGCTTGTCTTTGATCTTCTTTTCTTGTGTTTGGTCTTTTGTTCTTGTTTGTGGTCTTCTTTTCTTGTCTTGGGTCTTTTTTGTTGTTGTGATCTTTTTTTGTTGTATTTGGTCTTCTTTTCTTGTCTTTCGTCTTCTTTATTTTGTGTCTTTTTTGTCTTTGGTCTTTTCTTTGTCTTTGGTCTTTTTTTGTCATTGGTCTTGTTTTTTGTCTTTCGGTCTTCTTATTTGTCTTTGGTCTTGTTTTTTGTCATTGGTCTTCTTTTTTGTTTTTAGTCTTTTTTTCTTTCGTCTTCTTTTCCAGTCTTTGATTTTCTCTTCCTGTGTTCGGTCCTCTTCTTTTGTCTTTGGTCTTGTTTTATTATCTTTGGTGTTTTCGTCTGTTCTTTGGTCTTCTCTTTTTGCCTTTGGTGTTCTTTTCTTGTCTTTGGTCTTCTTTTGCTTTGGTCTTCTTTTGTGTCTTGGTCATTTTGTCTTTGGTCTTATTTTCTTGTCTTTGATCTTCTTTTTCCGTCTTTGGTGCTTCATTTTCATGTCCTTGGTCTTGTTTTCCTTGTTATTGGTCTTGTTTTCTTGTTATTGATTTTCTTTTTTGTCTTTGGTCTTTTTTTGTCTTTGGTCTTTGTTTGTCTTGGTCTTTTTTGTCATTGGTCTTGTTTTTGTCTTTGGTCTTCTTTTCTTGTGTTTGGTCTTTTTTCTTGCTTGTGGTGTTCTTTTCCTTTTTGAAGTCTTTTTTCTTGTCGTGACTTTGTATTTGGTCTTCTTTTCTTCTCTTTGGTCTATTTTATTTTGTGTCTTTTTTGTCTTTGGTCTTCTTTTCTCTTGTTTTGATCTTCTTTTTTTGTTTTGGTCTTTTCTTGTTTTGGTCTCCTTTTTCTTGTGTTTGGTCTTCTCGTCTGGTCTTTGGTCTTCTTTTTTGATCTTTATTTTTGTTTTTTTGTCTTGCGTCTCCTTTTTGTCTGCTTTTCCTGTTCGTCTTTGGTTTTCTTTTTTGTCTTTGGTCTTTTTTTGGTCTTTGGTCTTGTTTTGTTTGGTCTTTTTTATGTCTTTGGTCTTGTTTTGTCATTTGTCTTTTTTTTAGTCTTTGGTCCTTTTTTTCTCTTTCTTCTTCTTTTTCAGTCCTTGATTTTCTCTTCCTGTCTTCGGTGTTCTTCTCTTGTCTTTGGTCTTATTTTATTATCTTTAGTGTTTTTTTTGGTTTGTTCTTTAGTTTCTTTCCTGTTTGTAGTCTTCTTTTCTTGTCTTTGGTCTTCTTTTTGATGTTTTTGTTCTTTTTGGTCTTTTTTTTATTGGTCTTCTTTTCTGATGTTTTTTAGTCTTTTGATTTTCATTTTCGTATTTGGTCTTCTTTTTTGTCTTTGGTCTTCTTTTCTTGTCTTTGGTCTTCTTTTCTTGTCTTTGGTATTCTTTTCCTGTCTTTGATATTTCTTCTTGTGTTTGGTTTCTTTTCTTGGCTTTAGTCTCCTTTTCTTGTCTTGGGTCTTCTTTTCTTGTCTTTTTAGTCTTTTTGTCCTGGTCTTCTTTTCGGTCTTTGATCTTCTTTCTTTGTCTCTGGTCTTCTTTTCTTGTCTTTGGTCTTGTTTTGTCCTTGGTTTTCTTTTCTTTTTTCTCTTTTTTTCTTGTCTTTAGTCTTCTTTTCTTGTTTTTTCTGTCTAGTTTTTGTCTTTGTCTTCTTTTCTTGTCTTCTTTTTTGTCTTTGGTCTTCTTTGGTCTTCTGTCTTCTTTTCTCTTTGGTCTTCTTTTTTTCTTGTCTTTGGTCTTCTTTTTCTCTTTACCTTTGGTCATCTTTTTGTTTTTTCTTGTTCGTCTCTGGTCTTCTTCTTTGTCTTTGGTCTTTTTTTCTTTTGGTCTGTTTTTTGGTCTTTGATCTTCTTTTCTTATCTTTAGTGTTCTTTTATGTTTTTGATGTTCTTTTTTGTCTTGGTTTTTTCTTGTCTTTGGTCTTCTCTTTTTGTCTTAGGTTTTCAATCGTCCTGTAATTCGATATCAATATGCGGCTTCAATAGTCTTTACTTCGGATATCACTACTCGACCTCAATAGTCCTCTAATTAGATATCACTACGCCTCAATCCTCTCTAATTAGAAATCTCTACGCGGCCTCAATCGTCCTCTAATTTTTGATATCACTACGCGGCCTCACTCGTCCTGGAATTCGATAGCATTTCGCCTCAATCGTCCTCTAATTCGATATCACTACGCCTCAATCGTCCTCTAATTTTCTTTTTTGTCGTTGGTCTTCTTTTCTTGTATTTGGTCTTCTTTTTCTGTTGTTTGGTCTTTTCTTTTTTGTCTTTTTGTCTTTTTCTTGTCTTTGGTCTTCTTTTCTTGTGTGGCCTTCTGGTCTTTCTTTTCTTGTCTTTGGTCTTCTTTTCTTGTGTTTGGTCTTCTTTTCTTGTCTTTCTTATCGTTTTCTGTCTTTGGTCTTTCTTCTTGTTTTTTGGTCTTCTGTCCTTCTCTTTGGTCTTCTTTTTGGTCTTTGGTCTTTTTTCTTCTTTGGTCATCTTTTTGTGGGGTTTTCTTGTTCGTCTCTGGTCTTCTTCTTTGTCTTTGGTCTTTTTTTTCTTTGGTCTGTTTTTTGGTCTTTGATCTTCTTTTCTTATCTTTAGTGTTCTTTTTTTTTTGATGTTCTTTTTGTCTTGGTTTTCCTTGTCTTTGGTCTTCTCTTTTGTCTTTGGTTTTCAATCGTCCTGTAATTCGATATTTGGTAATAGTCTTTTGTTGATATCACTACTCGACCTTCTTTCCTCTAATTGATATCACTACACCTCAATCCTCTCTAATTGAAATCTCTCTTTTCTCAATCGTCCTCTAATTCGATATCTTGCCTCTCGTCTGGAATTTCGATAGCATTCCTCTTTTCTCCTCTAATTCGATATCTTGTCAATCGTCCTCTAATGTTCTTTTTGTCGTTGGTCTTCTTTTTGTCGTTGGTCTTCTTTTCTTGTATTTGGTCTTCTTTTTCTGTTTTTTTCTTCTTTTTGTTTGGTCTTTTTTGTCTTTAGTCTTCTTTTCTTGTGTTTGTCTTTTTTCTTGTCTTTGGCCTTCTTTTCTTGTCAGTAGCCTTCTGTTTGTCTTCGTCTTTTCTTGTCTTTGATCTTCTTTTCTTGTGTTTGGTCTTCTTTTCTTGTCTTTCTTCTCGTTTTTGTCTTTCGTCTTCTATTTTGTCTTTGTTCTTCTTTTGTCTTTGGTCTTCTTTTCTTGTATTTCTTTGTCTGTTTTTTAATTCTTCTTTTTTGTCTTGGTATTTTCTTGTCTTTGGTCTTCTTTCTTGTTTTTTGTCTTTGTTTTGTTTGTGGTCTTTTTCTTGTCTTGTGTCTTTTTTTGTTGTCTTGGTCTTTTTTTTGTCTTTGGTATCTTTGGTCTTCTTTTTGTCTTTGTTCCTCTTTTCTTGTCTTTGGTAATTGTTTGTCTTATTTGGTCTTTTCTTTCGATGGTGTTCTTTTTCGCTCCTCTTTTCTTGTCTTTAGTATTTTTTTTTGTCTTTCTTGGTCTTTTTTTCTTGTCTTTTAGTCTTTGGTCTTCTTTTTCTTGTCATTGGTCTTTTCGTCTTTTATCTTTGTCTTCTTTGCTCCTCTTTTCTTGTCTTTGGTATTTTTTTATATTTGGTCTTCTTGTTTTCGTGTTCTTGTTTTGTCTTTGTTCTACTTTGCTCTTCTTTTTTTGTCCTTCATTCCTTGTTTTTTTTCTTTTGTAATCTTTGTTCCTCTTTTTCTTGTATTTTGTCCTCTTTTTCCTTTGTTTGGGCTTTTTTAAAATCCATATCACTACGCCCCAATTGGCCTCTAATTTGATATCACTACGCGGCTTGAATCGTCCTCTAATTCGATATCCTTTACGCGGGACTCAAACGTCCTCTAATTCGATATCACTACGTGTCTCAATCGTCCTCTAATTCGATATCACTACCCTTTCCTCAATCGTGCTCTTCAGTCGATATCCCTACGCGGCTATAATTGTCCTCTTATTCCATATCTGGCATCAATTGTCCTCTAATGCGGCCATACTATATGACCTTATAATCGTCTCTAATTCGATGTGCTATGTGACTATAATCGTTCTTTAATTGCCTATGACTACGCGACCTCAGTCGTCCTCTAATTCGATATCCCTCATTCCGCCATAGTAGGTACCTACCATACATAAAAATAGTCACTGCGGCTCAATCGGCCTCTAATTCAATATCACTACGCGCCCTCAATCGTTCTTTAATTGTATATGGCTACGCGACCTCAATCGTCCTCTAATTCGATATCATTCCGCCTGAAGTAGTACCTACCATACATAAAGAAATAGTACGTACGAAACATAAAGAAGTAGTACCTACCAGGCATAAAAAAGTGGTACCTACCAGACGTAAAGAAGTAGTACCTACCAGGCATAAAGAAGTAGTACCTAACAGACATGAAGAAGTAGTACCTACCAGTCGTAAAGAAGTAGTACCTACCGGACATAAAGAAGTAGTACCCACCAGACATAAAGAAATAGTTCCTACAAGATAGAAAAAAGTAGTACCTAACAGACATAAAGAAGTAGTACCAATAAGACATAAAGAAATAGTTCTGACAAGACAGAAAAAAGTAGTACCTACCAGACATAAAGAAGTAGTACCTACGAGACATAAAGAAGTAGTACCTAACAGACATAAAGAAGTAGTACCTACCAGACGTAAAGAAGCAGTACCTACCGGACATAAAGAAGTAGTACCCACCAGACATAAAGAAATAGTTCCTACAAGACAGGAAAAAGTAGTACCTACCAGGCATAAAGAAGTAGTACCTACCAGTCGTAAAGAAATAGTACCTACCGGACATAAAGAAGTAGTACCCACCAGACATAAAGAAATAGTTCCTACAAGATAGAAAAAAGTAGTACCTACCAGACATAAAGAAGTAGTACCAACAAGACATAAAGAAATAGTTCTTACAAGACAGAAAAAAGTAGTACCTACCAGACATAAAGAAGTAGTACCTACGAGACATTAAGAAGTAGTACCTAACAGACATAAAGAAGTAGTACCTACCAGACGTAAAGAAGTAGTACCTACCAGACCTAAAAAAGTAGTACCTACCATACGTAAAGAAATAGTACCTACGAAACATAAAGAAGTAGTACCTACCAGGCATAAAAAAGTAGTATATACCAGACGTAAAGAAGTAGTACCTACCGGACATAAAGAAGTAGTACCCGCAAGACATAAAGAAATAGTACCTACAAGACAGAAAAAAGTAGTACCTACCAGACATACAGAAGTAGTACCTACGAGACATAAAGAAGTAGTACCTAACAGACGTAAAGAAATAGTTCCTACAAGACAGAAAAAAGTAGTACCTACCGGACATAATGAAGTAGTACCTACCAGACATAAAGACGTTGTACTTACCAGACATATCTTGTTTTTGATCTTCTTTTTTTGTCTTTGGTCTTCTTTTTTGTGTTTGGTCTTCTTTTCTTGTGTTTGGACTTCTTTTCTTGTGTTTGGTCTTCTTTTCTTTTCAATACATATCAATACGCAAAGTAGTACCCACCAGACATAAAGAAGTAGTACCTACCAGACATAAAAATGGTCTTCTTTTCTTGTCTTTGTTCTTGTTTTTGTCTTTCGTCTTCTATTTTGTCTTTTGTTCTTCTTTTTTGTTGTTGGTCTTCTTTTCGTGTATTTGGTCTTCTTCTTTTTTTGGTCTTCTTTTTTGTCTTGGTCTTTTCTTGTCTTTGGTCTTCTTTTCTTGTGTTTGGTCTTTTTTTCTTGTTTGTTGTCTTCTTTTCTTGTCTTGGTTTTTTGTTGTTGTCTTGATCTTTATTTGTATTTGGTCTTCTTTTCTTGTCTTTTGTCTTCTTTATTTTGTGTCTTTTTTGTCTTTGGTCTTCTTTTTGTCTTTGGTCTTCTTTTTGTCTTTGGTCTTCTTTTCTTGTCTTTGGTATTTGTTTATATTTGTTCTTCTTATTTCTCCTTTTTGGTCTTCTTTTTTTGTCTTGCTCCTTGCTTGTCTTTGATCTTCTTTTCTTGTGTTTGGTCTTTTGTTCTTGTTTGTGGTCTTCTTTTCTTGTCTTGGGTCTTTTTTGTTGTTGTGATCTTTTTTTGTTGTATTTGGTCTTCTTTTCTTGTCTTTCGTCTTCTTTATTTTGTGTCTTTTTTGTCTTTGGTCTTTTCTTTGTCTTTGGTCTTTTTTTGTCATTGGTCTTGTTTTTTGTCTTTCGGTCTTCTTATTTGTCTTTGGTCTTGTTTTTTGTCATTGGTCTTCTTTTTTGTTTTTAGTCTTTTTTTCTTTCGTCTTCTTTTCCAGTCTTTGATTTTCTCTTCCTGTGTTCGGTCCTCTTCTTTTGTCTTTGGTCTTGTTTTATTATCTTTGGTGTTTTTGTCTGTTCTTTGGTCTTCTCTTTTTGCCTTTGGTGTTCTTTTCTTGTCTTTGGTCTTCTTTTTTGTCTTTGGTCTTCTTTTGTGTCTTGGTCTTTTTTGTCTATGGTCTTATTTTCTTGTCTTTGATCTTCTTTTCCGTCTTTGGTGTATTTTCTTGTCCTTGGTCTTGTTTGGTCTTCTTGTCTGGTCTTTCGTCTTCTATTCTGTCTTGGGTCTTCTTTTTTGTCTGCTTTTCCTGTTCGACTTTGGTCTTCTTTTTTGTCTTTGGTCTTTTGTTTGTCTTTGGTCTTTTTTGTCATTGGTCTTGTTTTTGTCTTTGGTCTTCTTTTCTTGTGTTTGGTCTTTTTTTCTTGCTTGTGGTCTTCTTTTCTGGTCTTGAAGTCTTTTTTCTTGTCGTCATCTTTTTTTTTGTATTTGGTCTTCTTTTCTTGTCTTTGGTCTTTTTTATTTTGTGTCTTTTTTGTCTTTGGTCTTCTTTTCTCTTGTTTTTTATCTTCTTTTTTTTGTTTTGGTCTTTTCTTGTTTTTGGTCTCCTTTTCTTGTGTTTGGTCTTCTTGTCTGGTCTTTGGTCTTCTTTTTTTGTTTTTTGTCTTTCGTCTTCTATTTTGTCTTGCGTCTCCTTTTTGTCTGCTTTTCCTGTACGTCTTTGGTTTTCTTTTTTGTTTTTGGTCTTTTTTTTGTCTTTGGTCTTGTTGTTTTTGGTCTTTTTTATGTCTTGGTCTTTTTTTTGTGGTCATTTGTCTTTTTTTTAGTCTTTGGTCCTTTTTTTCTCATTCTTCTTCTTTTTCAGTCCTTGATTTTCTTCCTGTCCTCGGTGTTCTTCTTGTCTTCTTGGTCTTATTTATTATCTTTGGTGTTTTGGTTTGTTCTTTCGTGTTCTTTTCCTGTTTGTAGTCTTCTTTCTTCTCTTCTCTTTGGTCTTCTTTTTGTCTTGGTCTTTTTGTCTTTGGTCTTTCTTGTCTTTGGTCTTCTTTTCTGTCTTTGGTGTTTGTTCTGTCCTTGGTCTTTTCTTGTTATTCGTCCTTTGACGTTTTTTGTCGTTTGATCTTTTTATTGCCTCTGGTTTTGATTTTCGTATTTGGTCTTCTTTTTTGTCTTTGGTCTTTTTTGTCTTTGGTCTTTTCTTGTCTTTGGTCTTCTTTTCCTGTCTTTGATATTTTCTTCTTGTTTTTGGTCTTCTTTTCTTGGCTTTAGTCTTCTTTTTCTTGTCTTGGGTCTTTTTTCTTGTCTTTTTAGTCTTTTTTGTCCTTGGTCTTCTTTTCGGTCTTTGGTCTTCTTCTTTGTCTCTGGTCTTTTCTTGTCTTTGGTCTTGTTGTTGTCCTTGGTTTTCTTTTTTTTTTTTTTCTCTTTTTCTTGTCTTTAGTCTTCTTTTCTTGTTTTCGGTTTTGTTTTTTGTCTTTAGTCTTCTTTTTTGTCTTTGGTCTTTTTCCTGTCTTTGATATTCTTTTTGTCTTTGGTCTGCTTTCCTTGTTTTTGGTCTTCTGTCCTTCTCTTTGGTCTTCTTTTTCTTGTCTTTGATCTTTTTTTCTTACCTTTGGTCATCTTTTTGTGGGGTTTTCTTGTTCGTCTCTGGTCTTCTTCTTTGTCTTTGGTCTTTTTTCTTTGGTCTGTTTTTTGGTCTTTGATCTTCTTTTTTCTTTTCTTTAGTGTTCTTTATGTTTTTGATGTTCTTTTTTGTCTTGGTTTTCTTGTCTTTGGTCTTCTTTTTTGTCTTAGGTTTTCAATCGTCCTGTAATTCGATATCAATATGCGGCTTCAATAGTCTTTTACTTCGATATCACTCCTCGACCTCTAATTAGATATCACTACGCCTCAATCCTATCCTAATTAGAAATACGCGGCCTCAATCGTCCTCTAATTCGATATCACTACGCGGCCTCACTCGTCCTGGAATTCGATAGCATTCCGTCCTCAATCGATATCCTCTGAATCGTCGATATCACTACGCCTCAATCGTCCTCTAATTTTCTTTTTTGTCGTTGGTCTTCTTTTTCTTGTATTTGGTCTTCTTTTTTGTTGTTTGGTCTTCTTTTTTGTCGGGGTCTTTTCTTGTCTTTGGCCTTCTTTTCTTGTGTTTGGTCTTCTTTTCTTGTGTTTGGTCTTTCTTCCTTCTTTGTGGTCTTTTTTCTTGTCTTGGGTATTTTTTTCTGTCTTGGTCTTTTTTTTACTTTGGTCTTTTCTTGTCTTTTGGTCTTTTTTTTTTTTTTGTCTTTTTCTTTGTTTTGAATTTGGTCTTCTTTTCTTGTGTTTGGTCTTCTTTTCTTGTCTTGGGTCTTTTTCATTGTCTTGGTCTTTTTTGTCTTTAGTCTTCTTTTCTTGTATTTGGTCTTCTTTTTTGTAGTTTTTTTATGTTTGGTATTCTTGTTGTCTTTGGTCTTTTTCTTGTCTTTGGTCTTTTTTGTATTTGGTCTTCTTTTGTTGATTTTTTCGTCTTCTACTTTTTTGTCTTGGTCTTTTCATGTCTTTGGTCTTCTTTTCTTATGTTTGGTCTTCTTGTCTGGTCTTTGGTCCTCTTTTCTTTGTCTTTGTTCTTGTTTTTGTCTTTCGTCTTCTATTTTGTCTTTGTTCTTCTTTTTTGTCGTTGGTCTTTTTTCTTGTATTTGGTCTTTTTTTTCTGTTTTTTGGTCTTCTTTTTTGTCTTGGTCTTTTTTGGTCTTCTTTGTGTTTGGTCCTTTTTCTTTGTCTTTGGCCTTCTGTTTTTGTCTTTGTCTTTTCTTGTCTTTGATCTTCTTTTTCTTGTGTTTGGTCTTCTTTTCTTGTCTTTCTTCTCGTTTTTGTCTTTTGTCTTCTATTTTGTCTTTGTTCTTCTTTTTTGTCTTTGGTCTTTTCTTGTATTTAGTCTTCTTTGTCTGTTTTTTGGTCTTCTTTTTGTCTTGGTCTTTTCTTGTCTTTGGTCTTCTTTTCTTGTGTTTTGTCTTGTTTTCTTGTTTGTGGTCTTTTCTTGTCTTGTGTCTTTTTTGTTGTCTTGGTCTTTTTTTGTCTTTGGTATCTTTGGTCTTCTTTTTTTTGTCTTTGTTCCTCTTTTCTTGTCTTTGGTAATTGTTTGTATTTGGTCTTCTTTTTCGTTTTTTCGTCTTCTTTTTTTGTCTTGGTCTTTTCTTGTCTTTGGTCTTCTTTTCTTGTCATTGGTGTTCTTTTTTGTCTTTGCTCCTCTTTTTTGTCTTTGGTATTTTTTTATATTTGGTCTTCTTGTTTTCGTGTTCTGTTTTGTCTTTGTTCTACTTGGTCTTCTTTTTCTTGTAATTTGGTCCCTTTTTCTGTTGTTTGGGCTTTTTTTAAAATTCCATATCACTACGCCTCAATTGGCCTCTAATTTGATATCACTTTGGCTTGAATCGTCCTCTAATTCGATATCCCTACGCGGACTCAAACGTCCTCTAATTCGATATCACTACGTGACCTCAATCGTCCTCTAATTCGATATCACTTGCCTCAATCGTCCTCTAATTCGATATCACAACGCGGCCGCAATGGTCCTCTAATTCGATATCACTACGCGGCCTCAATTGTCCTTTTATTCATATCACTACGCGGCATCAATTGTCCTCTAATGCGATAGCACTATGTGACCTCAATCGTCCTCTAATTCGATATACTATGTGACTTCAATCGTTCTCTAATTCGATATCACTACGCGGCCTCAATCGTCCTCTAATTCCATATCACTACTGGCCCAATCAGCCTCTAATTCAATATCACTTTTTATCTCAATCGCTTCTTTAATTGTATATGACTACGCGACCTCAATCGTCCTCTAATTCGATATCATTCCGCCTGAAGTAGTACCTACCATACATAAAGAAATAGTACGTACGAAACATAAGAAGTAGTACCTTGCAGGCATAAAGAAGTAGTACCTACCAGTCGTAAAGCCTATCTACCGACTAAAGAAGTTTATCGACATAAAGAAATAGTTCCTACAAGATAGAAAAAAGTAGTACCTAACAGACATAAAGAAGTAGTAATAACAAGACATAAAGAAATAGTTCTTACAAGACAGAAAAAGTAGTACCTACCAGACATAAAGAAGTAGCACCTCGAGACAAAAAGAAGTAGTACCTACCGGACATGAAGAAGTAGTACCCACCAGACATAAAGAAATAGTTCCTACAAGACAGGAAAAAGTAGTACCTACCAGGCATAAAGAAGTAGTACCTACCAGTCGTAAAGAAGCAGTACCTACCGGACATAAAGAAGTAGTACCCACCAGACATAAAGAAATAGTTCCTACAAGACAGGAAAAGTAGTACCTACAAGGCATAAAGAAGTAGTACCTACCAGTCGTAAAGAAATAGTACCTACCGGACATAAAGAAGTAGTACCCACCATCGACATAAAGAAATAGTTCCTACAAGATAGAAAAAGTAGTACCTACCAGACATAAAGCTCTTTAGTACCAACAAGACATAAAGAAATAGTTCTTACAAGACAGAAAAAGTAGTACCTCCCAGACATAAAGAAGTAGTACATACGAGACATTAAGAAGTAGTACCTAACAGACATAAAGAAGTAGTACCTACCAGACGTAAAGAAGTAGTACCTACCAGACCTAAAGAAGTAGTGCCTACCATACATAAAGAAATAGAACCTACGAAACATAAAGCAAGTATCGTAGCCTACCAGGCATAAAAAAGTAGTATCTACCAGACGTAAAGAAGTAGTACCTACCGGACATAAAGAAGTAGTACCCGCAAGACATAAAGAAATTGTACTTACAAGACAGAAAAAATAGTAAGTACCAGACATACAGAAGTAGTACCTACGAGACATAAAGAAGTAGTACCTAACAGACGTAAAAAAGAGCGATAAAGAGCGATAGGCTGCGAAAAAGAGCGATAAAGAGCGGTAGGCTGCGATAATGAAGAGCGATAGGCTGCGATAGGCTGTGTTAGGCTGTGATAGGCTGCGATAAGCTGTGATAGATCGGGCCTATCGCTCTTTATCGCTCTTTGTCGCTCTTTATCGCTTTTTATCGCTGCCTATGGCTCTTTATCGCTGCCTATGGCTGCCTATCGCTGCTTATGGCTGCCTATCGCTGCCTATCGCTGCCTATGGCTGCCTATCGCTGCCTATCGCTGCCTATCGCTCTTTATCGCCTATCGCTCTTTATCGCAGCCTTATCGCTTTATTTATGGCTCGCTTTTATCGCTGCTTGATCGCTCTTTATCGCTCGCTCTTTATGGCTCTTTATTGCCTATCGCTCTTTATCTCTTTAGCCTATCGCTCTTCAGTAGCTCTTCATCGAGTCTATCGCTCTTTATTGCTCTTTATCGCTTTTTATCGCTCTTTATCGCTTTAGCGCACTATTTATCGCTCTTTATCGCTGGTTATCGTTTCTTTATCGCTCTTTATCGCTCTTTATCCCTCTTTATCGCTTTTATCGCAGCCTATCACTCTTTTTCGCAGCCTATCGCTCTTTATCGCAGCCTATCGCTTTTATCACTCCTTATCGGAGCTTTATCGCTCTTTATCGCAGCCTATCACAGCCTATCGCAGGCTATCGCTCTTTATCGGAGCCTATTGCAGCCTATCGCTTTGTATCGCTCTTTATCGTTCTTTATCGCTCTTTATCGCTTTTATCGCTTTATCGCTCTTTATCGCCGTCTATCGCTCTTTATCGCAGCTTATCGCTTTTTATCGCTCCTTATCGCTCTTTATCGCTCTTTATCGCAGCCTCGCGCTTTATCGCTGGCTATCGCTCTTTATCGGAGCCTATCGCTCTTTATCGTTCTTTATAGCTTTTTTTCGCTCTTTATCGGTCCTTATCGCTCTTTATCACAGCCTATCGCAGCCTACGGCAGCTTATCGCAGACTACCGCAGCCTATCGCAGTCTATCGCAGCCTATCGCAGCCTATTGCTCTTTATCGCAGCCTATCGCTCTTTATCGCAGCCTATCGCTCATTATTGCTCTTTATCGTTCTTTATCACTTTATCGTTCTTTATCACTCTTTATCGCACTTAATCGCTCTTTATTGCTCTTTATCGCTCTTTATCGGAGCCTATCGCAGCCTATCGCTCTTTATCGGAGCCTGTTGCTCTTTATCCCTCTTTATCGCTCCTTATCGCTCTTTATCACAGCGTATTGCAGCCTAATGCATTTACCGCAGCCTACCGCAGCCTACCGCAGCCTACCGCTCTTTTATCGCTCTTTATCGCTTTTATCGCTCTTTATCGCTCTTTATCGCTCTTTATCGCTCTTTATCGCTCTTTATCGCAGCCTATCGCACCCTATCGCCGCCTATCGCACCCGAGCGCACCCTATCGCAGCCTATCGCACTCTATCGCACTATCGCAGCCTATCGCACCCTATCGCACCTTGTCGCAACCTATCGCTATTTATCGCTCTTTATCGCTTTTTATCGCTCTTTATCGCTCTTTATCGATCTTTATCGCTCTTATCGCTCTTTATCGCTCTTTATCGCTCTTTATCGCTCTTTATCGCTCTTTATCGCTCTTTATCGCACTTTTCGTTGTTCTTTTTCGCTCTTTATCGCTCTTTATCGCTCTTTATCGCTCTTTATCGCAGCTTTTCGCAGCCTTTCGCAACCTATCAGAGCCTATCGCAGCCTATCGCAGCCTATCACAGCCTATCGCACCCTATCGCCACCTATCGCACTCGATGGCACCCTTTATCGCACTTTGTCGCAGCCTGTCCCTTTATCGCTTTTTATCGCTTTTTATCCCTCTTTATCGCTCTTTATGGCTCTTTATCGCTCTTTTTTGCTCTTTATCGCTCTTTATTGCTCTTTATCGCTTTTTATCCCTCTTTATCGCTCTTTATCGCTCTTTCTCGCTCTTTATCGCTCTTTATCGCAGCCTATGGCAGCTTATCGCCTATCGCAGCCTATCGCAGCCTATCGCAACCTATCGCTCTTTATCGGAGCCTATCGCTCTTTATCGCTCTTTGTCGCTCTTTATCTTTTTTATCGCTTTTATCGCTCTTTATCGCTCTTTATCGTTCTTTATCACAGCCTATCGCAATCTATCGCTCTTTATCGCAGCCTACCGCCGCCTATCGCAACCTATCGCAGCCTATCGCACTCTTTATCGCTCTTTATCGCTCTTTATCACTCTTTATCGTTCTTTATCGCTCTTTATCGCTCTTTACCGCTTGCTCTTTATCGCTCTTTATCGCTCTTTATCGCTCTGTATCTTTTTACCGCCTTTTACCTATCTTTATCGCTCTTCATCGTTCGTTATTCCCTTTGTCGCTCTTTATCGCTTTTTATTGCTTTTCATCGCTCTTTATCGCTGTTCATCGTTGTTCATCGCTCTTTATCGCTCCTTAGCGCTCATTATGGCTCTTTATTGCTCTTTATTGCTCTTTATCGCTCTTTATTGCTCTTTATCGCAGCTTTATCGCTCTTTATCGCAGTCTTTCGCAGCCTATCACAGCCTATCACAGTCTATTGAGCCTAACGCAGCTGATCGCAGCCTATCGCTCTTTATTGCAGCCTATCGCTCTTGATAGCTCTTTATCGCTCTTTATCGCTTTATCGAAGTTATCGATTCTATCGCTTTATCGCTCTTTATCGCTCTTTATCGCTCTTTATCGCTCTTTATCGCCTTTTATCGCTCTTTATCGCTCTTTATCGCGGTTTTCTCTTTATCGCTCTTTATCGCTCTTTTATCGCTCTTTATCGCTCTTTATCGCTCTTTATCGCTCTTTAGCTCTTTATCGCTCTTTATCGCTCTTTATCGTTCTTCGCTCTTATCGCTCTTTATCGCTTTTTATCTCTGTTATCGCTCTTTATCGTGGCCTATCGCTCTTTATCGGAGCCTATCGCTGCCTATCGCAGCCTATCGCAGCCTATCGCTCTATCACTCTGTATCGCTCTATTGCTTTTTATCGCTTTTTTAGCGCTTTATCGCTCTTTATCGCTCTTTATCGCTCTTTATCGCTCTTTATCGCTGTTTATCGCTCTATCTCTCTTTATCGCTCTTTATCGCTCTTTATCGCTCTTGATCGCTCTTTATTGCTTTTTATCGCTCTTTATGCTCTTTATCGCTCTTTATCGCTCTTTGTCATCTTTATCGTTCTTTATCGCTCTTTATCGCTCTTTATTGCTCTTATCGCAGCTTTAACGCTCTTTATCGCTCTTTATCGCCTATCACCTTTTATCGCTTTTTTATCTCTCTTTATCGCTCTTATCGCAGCCTATCACTCTTTATCGGAGCTCTTTATCGCAGCCTATCGCAGGTTATCGCAATCGCTCTTTATCGCAGCCTATCGCTCTTTATCGCTCTTTATCTTTATCGCTCTTTATCGCTCTTATCTCTTTATCGCTCTTTATCGCTCTTTCGCTCTTTATCGCTCTTTATCGCTCTTTATCGCTCTTTATCGCTCTTTAGCGCTCTTATCGCAGCCTATCGCAGCCTATCGCAGTCTATCGCTCTGTATCGCTCTTTATCGCTCTTTATCGCTCTTTATATCGCAGCTTTATCGCAGCCTATCATTCTTTTATCGCTCCTTATCGCTCTTTATCGCTCTTTATCGCTCTTTATCGCTCTTTATCGCTCTTTATCACTTTATCGCTCTTTATCGCTCTTTATTGCTCTTTATCGCTCTTTATCGTTCTTTATCGCCTTTATCGCTCTATTTCTTCCTATTCGACTCTTATCGCCTTTTATCGCTCTTTATCGCTCTTTATCTTTGTTTATCGCTCTTTATCGCTCTTTATCGCTTTTTATCTCTCTTTATCGCTCTTTATCGCTCTTTATCGCTCTTTATCGCTCTTTATCGCTTTTATCGCTCTTTATCGCCTATCGCTCTTTTATCGCAGCTTTATCGCAGCCCATCGGAGCCTATCGCAGCCTATCGCTGCCTATCGCTCTTTATCGCTCTTTATCGCTCTTTATCGCTCTTTTGTCGCTCTTTATCGCTCTTTATCGCTCTTTATCGCTCTTTTTATCGCTCTTTATCGCTCTTTATCGCTCTTTATCGCTCTTGATCGCTCTTTATCGGCTCTTTATCGCAGCTTTATCGCTGCTTTATCGCTCTTTATCGCTCTTCGCTGCTTTTATCGCTCTTTTTATCGCTCTTTATCGCTGTTTATCGCTCTTTATCGCAGCTTTATGCTCTTTATCGCAGCCTATCGCTCTTTATCGGGCACTATCGCTGCCTATCGCTCTTTATCGCAGCCTATCGTTCTTTATCGCTATCGCAGCCTATTGCAGCCTATCGCTCTTTATCGCTCTTTATCGCTCTTTATCGCTTTATCACTCTTATCGCTCTTTATCGCTCTTTATCGCTCTTTATCGCTTTTTATCGCTCTTTATCGCTCTTTATCGCTCTTTATCGCTCTTTATCGCTTTCTATCGCTCTTTATCGCTCTTTATCGCTCTTTATCGCAGCCTATCGCTCTTTATAAACAGCCTATCGCTCTGTATTGCTCTTTATCGCTCTTTATCGCAGCCTATCGCTCTTTATCGAGCCTTGCAGCCTATCGCAGCCTATCGCAGCCTATCGCAGCCTATCGCTCTTTATCGCTCATTATCGCTCTTTATCGCTCTTTATCGCTCTTTATCGCTCTTTATCGATCTTTATCGCTCTTTATCGCTCTTTATCGCTCTTTATCGCTCTTTATCGCTCTTTATCGCTCTTATTTATCGCTCTTTATCGCTCTTTATCGCTCTTTATCGCTCTTTATCGCGCGATAAAGCTCTTTATCGTTTTTTATCTCTTTATCGCTCTTTTATCGCAGCCTATCGCGATATCGGAGACTATCGCAGCTTTCTTACAACAGCTTTATCGATCTTTATCGCAGCCTATCGCTTTTTTATCGCTCTTTATCGCTTTATTCGCTCTTTATCGCTTTTATCGCTCTTTATTGCTCTTTCGCGCCTATCGAGCTTTATTGACCTAAAGCAGCCTTTTATCAGCCCTATCGAGCCTATCGCAGCCTTTATCGCTCTATTACACACCTTTATCAGCAGCTTTATCGCAGCCCATCGCAGCCTATCGCTCTTTATCGCTCTTTATCGCTCTTTATCGCTCTTTATAGCTGTTTATCGTTTTTATCGCTCTTTATCGCTTTTTATCGCTCTTTATCGCTCTTTATCACTCTTTATCGCTCTTTATCGCTCTTTCAGCTCTTTATCGTTCTTTATCGCTCTTTATCGCTCTTTATCGCTTTTTATCGCTCTTTATCGCTTTTTATCGCATTTTATCGCTCTTTATCGCTCTTTATCGCTCTTTATCGCTCTTTATCGCTCTTTATCGCTCTTTATCGCTCTTCATCAGCTTTATCGCTGCCTATCGAGCTATCGCTGCCTATCGCAGCCTATCGCTCCTATCGCAGCCTATCGCAGATCTTAGCAGCCTATTTATCGCTCTTTATCGCTCTAGATGTTCTTGATCGCTTTTATCGCTTTTTAGCGCTCTTTATCGCTCTTTATCGCTCTTTATCGCTCTTTATCGCTCTTTATCGCTCTTTATCGCTCTTTATCGCTAGCTTTATCGCTCTTTATCACTCTTTATCGCTCTTTATCGCTCTTTATCGCTGTTTATCGCTCTTTATCGCAGCCTATCGCTCTTTATCGCTCTTTATCGCTCTTTATCGCTCTTTATCTCTTTATCGCTCTTTATCGCTCTTTATCGCTCTTTATCGCTCTTTATCGCTCTTTATCGCTCTTTATCGCTCTTTATCGCTCTTTATCGCTCTTTATCGCTCTTTATCGCTCTTTATCGCTCTTTATCGCTCTTTATCGCTCTTTATCGCTCTTTATCGCTCTTTATCGCTCTTTATCGCAGCCTACCGCAGCTCTTTATCGCAGCCTTATCGCTCTTTATCGCTCTTTATCGCTCTTTATCGCTCTTTATCGCTCTTTATCGCTCTTTATCGCTCTTTATCGCTCTTTATCGCTCTTTATCGCTCTTTATCGCTCTTTATCGCTCTTTATCGCAGCCTATCGTTCTTTATCGCCTTTATCGCTCTTATCGCAGCTTTATCGCTCTTTATCGCTCTTTATCGCTCTTTATCGCTCTTTATCGCTCTTTATCGCTCTTTATCGCTCTTTATCGCTCTTTCGCAGCTCTTTATCGCTGCTTATCGCTCTTTATCGCAGCTTTATCGCTCTTTATCGCTCTTTATCGCTCTTTATCGCTCTTTATCGCTCTTTATCGCTCTTTATCGCTCTTTTATCGCTCTTTATCGCTCTTTATCGCTCTTTATCGCTCTTTATCGCTCTTTATCGCTCTTTATTGCTCTTTATCGCTCTTTATCGCTTTTATCGCTCTTATCGCTCTTTATCGCTCTTTATCGCTCTTTATCGCAGCTTTTATCGCTCTTTATCGCAGCCTTTATCGCAGCCTATCGCTCTTTATCGCTCTTTATCGCCTATCTTTATCGCTCTTTATCGCTCTTTTCGCTTTTTCAAGCCGTCTTTATCGCTCTTTATCGCTCGTTTATCGCTCTTTATCGCTCTTTATCGCTCTTTATCGCTCTTTATCGCTTCTTTATCGCTCTTTATCGCTCTTTATCGCTCTTTATCGCTCTTTATCGCTCTTTATCGCTCTTTATCAGCTCTTTATCAGCTCTTTATCCTCTTTATCGCTCTTTATCGCTCTTTATCGCTCTTTATCGCTCTTTATCGCTCTTTATCGCTCTTTATCGCTCTTTATCGCTCTTTATCGCTCTTTATCGCTCTTTATCGCTCTTTATCGCTCTTTATCGCTCTTTATCGCTCTTTATCGCTCTTTATCGCTCTTTATCGCTCTTTATCGCTCTTTATCCGCTTTTTATCGCTCTTTATCGCTCTTCATCGCTCTTTATCGCTCTTTATCGGTCTTTATCGCTCTTTATCATCTTTATCGCTCTTTATTGCTCTTTATCGCTCTTTATCGCTTTTTAGCGCTCTTTATCGCTCTTTATCGCTCTTTATCGCTCTTTATCGCATTTTATCTCTCTGCCTATCGCAGCCTATCGCAGCCTATCGCTCTTTATCGCTCTTTATCGCTCTTCATCGCAGCCTATCGCTTTTATCGCAGCCTATCGCTCTTTATCGCTCTTTATCGCTCTTTATCGCTCTTTATCGCTCTTTATCGCTCTTTATCGTTCTTTATTGCTCTTTATCGCTCTTTATCGCTCTTTATCGCTCTTTATCGCTCTTTATCGCTCTTTATCGCTTTCTATCCATATCGCTCTTTATCGCTCTTTATCGCTCTGTTATCGCTCCATTATCGCTCTTTATCGCTCTTTATCGCTCTTTATCGCTCTTTATCGCTCTTCATCGCTCTTTATCGCTGTTTATCGCTCTTTATCGCTTTTTATCGCTCTTTATCGCTCTTTATCGCTCTTTATCGCTATCCTATCGCTCTTTATCGCTCTTTATCGCTCTTCCTTATCGCAGCTTTATCACTCTTTATCGTCTTTATCGCAGCCTATCGCAGCCTATCGCGGCCTATCGCTCTTTATCGCTCTTTATCGCTCTTTATCGCTCTTTTATCGCTCTTTATCGCTCTTTATCGCTCTTTATCGCTCTTTATCGCTTTTTATCGCTCTTTATCGCTCTTTATCGCTCTTTATCGCTCCTATCGCTATTCATTGATCCTTCATCGCTGCCTATCGCTGTTTATCGCTGCTTTATCGCTCTTTATCGCTCTTTTATCAGCTCTTTTATCGCTTTTTCATTTCTCTTTCGCAGTTCTTTATCGCTGTTATCGCTCCGTATCGCTCTTTATCGTTCTTTTTCGCTCTTTATCGCTCTTTATCACCTTTATCGCTCTTTTATCGCTCTTTATCGCTCTTTATCGCTTTTTATCGCTCTTTATCGCCTTTTATCGCTCTTTTATCGCTCTTTATCGCTCTTTAACGCTTTTATTGCTCTTATTGCTCTTTATACCGCTCTTTATCGTTTTATCGCTCTTTATCGCTCTTTATCGCTTTTTTTATCGCTTTTTTATCGCAGCCTATCGCAACCTATTTAGCTCTATCGGAGCTTTATCGCTATTTATCGCTTGTTATCGCTCTTTATCTCTTTATCGTCTCTTTATCGGTCTTTATCGCTCTTTATCGCTCTTTATCGCTCTTTATCGCTCTTTATCGCTCTTTATCGCTCTTTATCGCTCTTTATCGCTCTTTATCGCTCTTTATCGCTCTTTATCGCTCTTTATCGCTCTTTATCGCTCTTTATCGATCTTTATCGCAGCCTATCGCTCTTTATCGCTCTTATCGCTCTTTATCGCTCTTTATCGCTCTTTATCGCTCTTTATTGCTCTTTATCGCTCTTTATCGCTCTTTATCGCTCTTTATTGCAGCCTATCGCTTTTTATCGCTCTTTATCGCTCCTTATCGCTCTTTATCGCTCTTTATCGCTCTTTATCACCTTCTTTCGCAGCCTATCGCTGCGTATCATAACTATGGCAGCCTATCGCAGCCTATCGCTCTTTATCGCTCTAGACCGTCTTAGACCTCTTTATCGCAGCTATCGAACCGCTATCGCAGCCTTTATCAGCCGTTTGCTCTTTTCGCTCCGATTCCTATCGCTCTCCTATCGCTTTTATCGCAACCTTCCTAAGTTTCCTACCGCTTTAAACAGCTTCCTACAGCTTTTTTATCGCGTTTAACCACTCTTTAACGCTTTCGCATCCTACAACCCTATCCACTTCCTATCGCTTCCTACCGTCGGATAATCGCAGCCTATTGCTCTTTATCGGAGCTTATCGCAGCTTTATCGCTCTTTATCGCTCTTTATCGCAGCCTATCGCTCTTTACCGGAGCCTTTCACAACCTATTGCAGCCTATGGCTAACCTATGGCTGCTTATCTATGACTGCTATTGCTCCCTATCGATCCCTATCGCTCCCTATTGCTCCCTATCGCTCCCTATCGCTCCCTATCGCTGCCTATCGCTCTAGACCGCCTTAGACCGCTTTCATATATCACCTTCGTCTATATCATACTATCGCAGCCTATACCTTCTTACCTTCTTATATTCTCTTTATTATCGCTATTTATCATCTGTATCGCTCTTCATCATCTTTATCACTCTTTATCACTCTTTATCGCACTTTATCGCTCTTTATCGCTCTTTATCGCAGTTTATCGCAGGCTATCGCAGCCTATCGAAGCCTATCGCAGCCTATCGCTCTTTATCGCAGCCTATCGCTCTTTATCCCTTTCTATCGCTTTTTATCGCTCTTTATCGCTCTTTGCTCTCTTTGTCGCTTTTTATCGCTCTTTATCGCTCTGTATCGCTCTTTATCGCTCTTTATCGCTCTTTATCGCTCTTTATCACTCTTTATCGACTCTTTTATCGCTCTTTATCGATCTTTATCGATCTTTATCGCAGCCTATCGCTCTTTATCGCAGCCTATCGCTGTTTATCGCAGCCTATCGCTCTTCTATCGCTCTTCATCGCTCTTTATCGCTCTTTATCGCTCTTTATCGCAGCATATCGCACCTTGTATCGCTCTTTATCGCTCTTTATCGCTCTTTATCGCTCTTTATCGCTCTTTATCGCTCTTTATCGCTCTTTATCGCTCTTTATCGCTCTTTATCGCTCTTTATCGCTCTTTATCGCCTATCGCTCTTTATCGCTCTTTATCGCTCTTTATCGCTCTTTATCGCAGCCTATCGCATCTATCGCAGCCTATCGCATCCTTTGCAGCCTATCGCTCTTTATCGCATCCTTATCGCTTTTTATCGCATCCTTATCGCTCCTTATCGTTCTTTATCACAGCCTATCGCAGTCTATCGCAGCCTACCGCAGCGTATCGCAGCCTACCGCCGCCTATCGCAGCCTATCGCAGCCTATCGCAGCCTATCGCTCTTTATCGCTCTTTATCGCTCTTTATCGCTCTTTATCGCGTCTTTGATGCTCTTTATCGCTCTTTATCGCTCTTTATCGCTCTTTATCGCTCTTTATCGCTCTTTATCGCTCTTTATCGCTCTTTACTCGCTATCGCTCCTATCGCTCTTTATCGCTCTTTATCGCTCTCTATCGCTCTTTATCGCTCTTTATCGCTCTTTATCGCTTTTTATCGCTCCTTATCGCTCGTTATCGCTCTTTATCGCTCTTTATCGCTCTTTATCGCTCTTTATCGCTCTTTATCGCTCTTTATCGCTCTTTATCGCTCTTTATCGCTCTTTATCGCTCTTTATCGCTCTTTATCGCTCTTATCGCTCTTTATCGCTCTTTATCGCTCTTTATCGCTCTTTATCGCTCTTTATCGCTCTTTATCGCTCTTTATCGCTCTTTATCGCTCTTTATCGCTTTTATCGCTCATATCGCTCTTTATCGCTCTTTATCGCTGCTTATCGCGCTATCGCTCTATCGCTGCTTATCGCTGCCTATCGCTGCCTATCGCTCTTATCGCAGCCTATCGCTCTTATCGCAGCCTATCGCTCCTATCGCTCTTTATCGCGCTATCGCTCTTTATCGCTCTTTATCGCTCTTTATCGCTCTATCGCTCTTTATCGCACTTTATCGCTCTTTATCGCTCTTTATCGCTGCCTATCGCTCTTTATCGCTGCTTATCGCTCCCTATCGCTCCTTATCGCAGCTTATCGCTCCTTATCGCTCTTTATCGCTCTTTATCCGCTCTTTATCGCTCTTATCGCTCTTTATCGCGCTCTTTATCGCTCTTTATCGCTCTTATCGCTCTTTATCGCTGCCTATCGCTCTTTATCGCTAGCTCTATCGCTCTTTATCGCAGCCTATCGCTCCTATCGCTCCTTATCGCAGCACATCGCAGCCTTATCGCACTCTATCGCAGGCTATCGCAGCCTATCGCAGCCTACGCAGCTTATCGCAGCCTATCGCAGCCTATCGCAGCCTATCGCAGCCTATCGCAGCCTATCGCTCTTTATCGCAGCCTATCGCTCTTTATCGCTCTTTATCGCTCTTTATCGCTCTTTATCGCTCTTTATCGCTCTTTATCGCTCTTTATCGCTCTTTATCGCTCTTTATCGCTCTTTATCGCTCTTTATCGCTCTTTATCGCTCTTTATCGCTCCTTATCGCTCTTTATCGCAGCGTATCGCTGCCTATCGCAGCCTATCGCAGCCTATCGCAGCCTATCGCTCTTTATCGCTCTTTATCGCTCTTTATCGCTCTTTATCGCTCTTTGTCGCTCTTATCGCTCTTTATCGCTCTTTATCGCTCCTTATCGCTCTTTATCACAGCGTATCGCAGCCTACCGCAGCTACCGCAGCCTACCGCAGCCTATCGCAGCCTATCGCTCTTTATCGCTCTTTATCGCTCTTTATCGCTCTTTCATCGCTCTTTATCGCTCTTTATCGCTCTTTATCGCTCTTTATCGCTCTTTATCGCTCTTTATCGCAGCCTATCGCTCTTTCGCAACCTATCGCAGCCTATCGCTCTTTATCGCAGCCTTATCGCTCTTTATCGCAGTCTATCGCACCCTATCGCAGCCTATCGCACCCTATCGCACCCTATCGCTCCTTATCGCTCCTTATCGCTCCTTATCGCTCTTTATCGCTCTTTATCGCTCTTTATCGCTCTTTATCGCTCTTTATCGCTCTTTATCGACTCTTTATCGCAGCATATCGCTCTTTATCGCTCTTATCGCTCTTTATCGCTCTTTATCGCTCTTTATCGCTCTTTGTCGCTCTTTATCGCTCTTTATCGCTCTTTATCGCTCTTTATCGCTCTTTATCGCTCTTTATCGCTCTTTATCGCTCTTTATCGCTCTTTATCGCTCTTTATCGCATCCTTTCGCAGCCTTTCGCACCTATCGCAGCCTTCGCAGCTATCGCAGCCTATCGCAGACTATCGCAGCCTATCGCACCCTATCGCAGCCTATCGCCCCTATCGCAGCCTATCGCTCTTTATCGCAGCCTATCGCTATTTATCGCTCTTTATCGCTTTTTATCGCTCTTTATCGCTCTTTATCGCTCTTTATCGCGAGCATATCGCTCTTTATCGCTCTTTATCGCTCTTTATCGCTCTTTATCGCTCTTTCATCGCTCTTTATCGCTCTTTATCGCTCTTTATCGCTCTTTATCGCTCTTTATCGCTCTTTATCGCAGCTCTATCGCAGCCTATCGCAGCCTATCGCAGCCTATCGCAGCCTATCGCTACGCGCTATCGCACCTTCTATCGCACCCTATCGCTCGCTCTCGCAGCCTATCGCACCCTATCGCATCTCGTCGCAGCCTATCGCTCTTCATCGCTCTTTATCGCTTTTGATCGCTCTTTATCGCTTTTTATCGCTCTTTATCGCACTTTATCGCTCTTTATCGCTCTTTATCGCTCTTTATCGCATCCTTATCGCTCTTTATCGCTCTTTATCGCTCTTTATCGCTCTTCATCGGTCTTTATCGCTCTTTGTCGCTCTTTATCGCTCTTTATCCCTCTTTATCGCAGCTCTATCGCTCTTTATCTCTCTTTATCGCTCTTTATCGCTCTTTATCGCTCTTTATGCGATAGGCTTCGATAGGCTGCGATAAAGAGCGATAAAGAACGATAAAGAGCGATAAAGAGCTATAAAGAGCGATAAAGAGCGATAAAGAGCGATAGGCTGCGATAAAGAGCGATAAAGAGCGATAAAGAGCGAGAAGCCGCGATAAACAGCGATAAAGAGCGATAGGTTGCGATAAAGAGCGATAAAGAGCGATAGGCTGCGATAGGCTGCGATAGGCTGTGATAAGATACGATAGGCTGCGCCATGCTGAGATATGCTGCGATAGGCTGCGATAAAGAGCGAGAGGCTGCGATAAAGAGCGGTAAGCTGCGATAAAGAGCGATAGGCTGCGATAAAGAGCGATAGGCTGCGATAAAGAGTGATAGGCAGCAGTAAAAAGCGATAGGCAGCGATAAAGAGCGATAGGCAGCAATAAAGAGCGATAGGCTGCGATAGACTTCGATAGGCTGCAATAGTCAGGAGAAGGTATAGGCTGTGATAGGCTACGATAGGTAGGGCAGCCGTAGGCAGCGCGATAAAAGCCATAAGCAGCGCAATAGAAAGCTATAGACAGCACGATAAAGAGTCATAGGCAGCGCAATAAAGAGCCGTAGGCAGCGATAAAGGGTCATAGGCAGCGATAAAGAACATAGGCCATGGGGAGGGATGGGGCGGGATTAGAGTGGTTAGAAGCGGTAGGAAACTGTAGGAAGCTGCGCTAAAGCAGTAGAAAGCAGCTTAAAAGCAGCGAAACGGTTACAAGCGATAAAGAGCGATAAAGAGATAAAGAACGATAAAGAGCGATAAAGAGCGATAAAGAGCGATTAAAAGCGATAAAGAGCGATGAAGAGCGATAAAGAGCGATAAATTGCGATGAAGAGCGATAAAGAGCGTTAACGAGCGATAACGAGCGATAACGAGCAATAGGCTGCGATAGGTTGCGATAGGTTGCGATAGGTTGCGATAGGCCGCCATAGGCTGCGATAGAAAGCTGCGAAAGGCTGCGATAAAGAGCGATAGGCTGCGATAAAGAGCGATAGCGATAAAGAGCAATAGGCAGCGATAAAGAGCGATAGGCTGCGATAAAGAGTGATAGGAGCGATAAACAGCGATAGGCTGCGATAAAGAGCGATAGGCTGCGATAGGCTGCGATAGGCTGCAATAAAGATCGATAAAGGGCGATAGACTGCGATAAAGAGCGATAGGGCATGATAAAGAGCGATAGGCTGCGATAAAGAACGATATGCTGCGATAAAGAGCGATAGGCTGCGATAAAGAGCGATAGGCGATAGGCGATAAAGAGCGATAGGCTGCGATAAAGAGCGATAGGCTGCGATAAAGAGTGATAGGCTGCGATTAAGAGCGATAGGTTGCGATAGGCGGCTATAAAGAGCGATAGGCTGCGAAAAAGTGTGATAGGTTGCGATAGGCTGCGATAGGCTGCGAAAGGAGCGATAGGCTGCGATAGGCGGCGATCAAGAGCGATAAAGTGCAATAGGTGCGATAAAGTGCGGATAAAGTGCGATAAAGTGCGATAAAGTGCGATAAAGAGCGATAGGCTAAAGAGCGATAGGCTGCGTTAAAGAGCGTTAGGCAGCGATAGGCTGTGATAGGCTGCGATAGTTGCGATAGGCTGCGATAAAGAGCGACAAAGAGCGATAAAAAGCGATAAAGAGCGTTAGGGAAATGAATATAAAGAGTGATGCGATAGACTGCGATAGGAGCGATAGGCTGCGAAAAAATGGGGGTTCATTGGGGTGCAAAGTGATGAAGGGGATAAAGAGCGATAAAGAGCGATTAATGAGGGATAAAGAGTTCGATAAAGAGCGATAAAGAGCGATAGGGATTGATAGGTTCAATGGGCGAAAAAATGGGTTTCAATGGGGTCAAAGGAATGCAAAGGGGTGCAAAGGGGTTCAAAGGGGTTCAAAGGGATTCAATGGGGTTCCAAAGTGTTCAAAGGGGTTCAAAGGGGTTCAAAGGTTCAATGGGTTCAAAGGGGTTCAATGGGGTTCAAAGGTGTTCAATGGGGTTCAATGGGGTTCAATGGGGTTCTAAAGGGGTCAAAGGGGTTCAAATGGGTTCAATGGGGTTCCAATGGGTTAAATGGGTTCAAAGGGTTCAATGGGAGTCTAAAGGGGTTCAATGGGGTTCAATGGGGTTCAATGGGGTTCAATCGGGTTCAATGGGTTTAATGGGGTTCAATGGTTCAATGGGGTTCAATGGGGTTCAATGGGGTTCAAAAGGGTTCAATGGGGTCCAATGGGGGTTCAATGGGGTTCAATGGGGTTCAATGGGGTTCAATGGGGTTCAATTGAGGTTAACAATGGGGTTCAATGGGGTTCAATGGGTTCAATGGCGTTCAATGGGGTTCGACGGGGTTCAATGGGGTTCAATGGGGTTTGACAGGGTTCAAAGGGGTCAAAGGGGTTCAATGGGGTTCAATGGGGTTCAGTGGGGACAAAGGGGTTCAATGGGGTGAAATGGGATTAAAATGGTAACGAAGGGGTTCGAAAGGGGTTGAAAGGGGTTCGACGGGGTTCGAAGGCGTTCAAAGGGTTCGACGGGGTTCGAAGGATCAAAGGGGTCGAAGGGGTTCAAAGGTGTTCAAAGAGACTCAAAGGGGTTCAAAAGGGTTCGCAGGCGTTGAAAGGGGTTGAAAGGAGTTCAAAGCGGTTGAAGGGGGTTGAAAGGGGTTCGAAGGGGGTTCGAAGCGGTTAAGGGGACCAGAGGCCTGAAGGGGTTCAAAGGATTAAGAGCGATTAAGAGGGATTAAGAGCGATCGAAGGGGATTCGAAGACGTATTAAGACGGTTGAGACGAATTAAGAAAAGATGGTTAAGACGGATTAAGACGGGATTAAGACGGATTAAGACGGATTAAGATGGATTAAGAGCGATTAAGAGCGATTAAGACGGATTAACACGGGTTAAGACGGATTAAGAGGGATTAAGACGGATTAAGACGGTTTAAGACGGGTTAAGAGGATTAAGACGGATTAAGATGGATTAAGACAGATTAAGACTGATTAATCAGATTAAGACGGATTAAGACGGTTTAAGACGGATTACGACGGATTACGGACAAGATTTGACAAACGATTAAGACGGATGAAGACGATTTAAGATAGATTAAGACGGATTAAGACGATTAAGAGGTATTAAAAAAGGATTAAGAGGGATTAAGAGGATTCAGAGGGAACAAGAGGACTAAGAGGGACTAAAGGGACATCAGAGTGGTTTGGAGAGGGATTGAGAGCGATTGAGAGCGATTGAGAGCGATTGAGAGCGATTGAGGCGATTGAGAGCGATTGAGAGCGATTGAGAAATGGGGTTGTATCGGGGTTTTAATGGGGTTCAATGGGGTTCAATTGGGTTTAATGTGGTTTAATGGGGTTTGCTGGGGTTAAATGGGGTTCAATGGGGTTCAATGGGGATCATTGGGGTGCAAAGGGGTGCAAAGGGGTTCAAAGGGGTTCAAATGGGTTCAATGGGGTTCAAAAGGGTTCAAAGGGGTTGAAAGGGGTTTAAAGGGGTTCAAGGTGGTGTAAAGGGGCTCAAAGAGGTTCAAAGGGGTTCAAAGGTGTTCAAAGGTGTTCAATGGGGTTCAATGGGTTCAATGGGGTTCAATGGGGTT
>JAXRKP010002748.1:0-37364 GCA_037039925.1 Doris montereyensis
ATTGGCATGGCAATGACCGGTTTGCAAGTGTCCCATGCCGATGTGAACCACAGGTGATAATCACCTCGTTCATCTGGTGCTTGTTTGGCATCAGCATCAAGACAAAGAGCCTTACTCTGGCTTTGTTTGACCTAGCATATATTAGATTCTAGTTCTAGGCCTACAACAGGATGTACATGTTCCAGATATCGAGACACGGGGCATCAATCTAAATTTGAATTATCTTTGTTTTGCATTGGGTTTTTATCAAACTATTTGGCCTTTTGATGAAAGAGGAACCTGCCTCTTAGCCAGACTGAAGTTGTTTGAAACGGCCTCATAGGCATGATCATGAAAGTGCAAAAAGCACCCTCTAGCTAAGGCTGACTGACCTCTTAGGCAGTGGCCACTGTAATGTAAACAAAGGACTGGATTTGTTCATCTAAAAATCACCTTTCATATATATATATATGTTTGAAAAAAGCAATAACAAAATCTAAACCCCTCCTTGACCCCATTTTAAAAAGAACAACAAACGAACCCACAATGCTAATTGAACATTTCATATATCTAGTAATATTGAAATTCATGAGCATGCAGAAATATGAATGCATTAAATTAAAAACACCCTGAGGCCTTTTTAACCAATATATTTCTTCTCTACCTTTTTATTTTATCCTTTGCTTGTATTCATATTAATGTTTTTAAGAAAGTTTTTTTTTAATTAAAATTGATAGTTAATAATAATGAAGACAGGTTTGATTACAGTACAAAAATATTGATTTTGCATGTTTCCCTTTATCCAGGATGTAGGATGTTGATTTTAAAAACTTTTTTTTTAGGTGTTTGTTTTCTCTCCATCCTTCAGGTTGACGCCAGGAAGTCACAATGTGGTATGTCACAAGTAAGAAAGGGACAAATTGTTCTTTCTCAATCCCTGATTCCAATTCTCAACGAAATAGCCCACAGATTACAGAGTATCCCATTGTTGCATCTCACACCGCAAATCTCCTCAAAGCAAATGGGTAGAAAGAGAAGAATTACTTGTACAAATGTCAAAAGGCCTTCAACACTTCAAGGCTAGATAGAGTTTTGATAATTGGTTTTATAAATTTCTCAGATTTGGATTCACATGAGAAACCTTTATTTCTTTTCCTTTTTGTTCTGATACAAGTGAGACCTGCTCTTTAGATGTACTTGAGTTGAGACATTTCTCATACAACATAGGATCTCATTTTGTTATAGCATTTGGATGAAAATCGAATTCTATATGTATGTTTCTTCGTTTATTTCATTGTTTTGAGGGTGTTTTTGTTTACTGAAGATATCCGAATGGTATTAGTTTGAATGAGCTCACAATCAGCAGATAATAAAGGAAAGGAAAAGTTTAGTGCTGAGTTTAAGGACAAAATTTGCTTGATTCAAGAGTTATTATTCCAAAAAATCATCGTATAATCTGTGTACATGAGTAAGGAAACACTCAAACGTTCTTGCTGTTTCTATGATGGTCCCAAGACAAACTGGTCTGGAAAAGGAGCCACAGATGTTATGTTCTTTCACTTTTGGGGAAATTTAAATTGAGAATATGATTACTGAGAAAGCTCAAATGTCAACAAATTGCATCAGAATGCCTGCTTGAGGTGCTTACCATGACAGGCTGTAGAATATTTCTATATAGGCCTTTGGTAGGGTGATTTTATGGGGTGGCGGCGGGAATGGCCTGCTCTTCTTTATTTCTAACCATAGGTTTTTTTTTACATGGGCAAAGGCTTATGGGGGGCCTCTTAGATTATTGCTCATCTCCGATAGGACTAGGCTTCTACATGTTGGTGGAGCAGAAGAAACCGGAAAAACGGATTTTAAAATTTAAGCCTTCACGGCCGGATTTAAACCACAATTTTTGGCTTCAGCAATGCCTTTCCATCTACTGAGCTTTCTGCTCCTTCTAATAAAAGGATACATGTTCATGTATTGGTGCCATTTGTGAAAGATAGATCATTCGTAATACTAGGTGTATTTTTTAGTTTTGAGTATGGTCACAGTTATACAGTTTCTGCACTATTTGTTCATTGTGCAAAGATTTTCTTAGAGGTTTCATTGGAACTGTTCATGCATCGATAAATTTAAAGTGTATGGATACACAAAATGTTCATAATCTCAAGAGATAAAGACTGTATTACCTGACAACTGACCAAATTACTAATTACAGGAATTCATCTTTGCACAGTTACATATTTTGGAAGTAAATTTGTATTTTAAAATATCAAGATGAAAGTCTGAAATTAGTAACATCTTTTTGAGTGCTTTTTTAACATTAGGAAACCCCTATGCTTTGTCTGTTAAGGATTCTGTCGCACAAGAAACCAATTGAAAATGAACAGTTTGTGTATCCCTATTGGGTCTAATTTTACACTTGCAAACCATGTATGTCTGTGAAAATATATTAAAAAACGCAGCATCATTTTCTTAATTTTATGCACTTTGTGCTAGCACTCTGACAAGATCTTTCTACCCATAGCTGGGTACTCATTCACACCTGAGTCAAGTGAGGAAAGCAGAGTGAAGTACCTTTCCCAAGAGTACAACTTTGTGAACAAAACACCTGGGCCAGCCATGGGTTTTAAACCAGTGTCATCATGATCACATGCTCACAATACTAAATACTATTTTTTCACTAGAACACCTATATTTTATAATGTATATAATGTGTTGTCATTTCATATGATACAAAAAAAACACACTCAATTGCTGAGTTATTATGAAATGAGTCGTGCCATTAAAGTCATTGCAAACCAGGCCATTATTACTAGTATTATATCTACTGTTTGATGTGAAGATGAAATGGCATTCTGACAACTGTATCCTGAGATCTCTAGGTTTCCATCCCTCTATGCATGATTGTTAGAAGCTACTGGTAGGGCCCGCATGTATGATTTCCAAATCTGTTACACAACATATCCCTTGTATTGTTGTTGTCCACCTAAAAGTTAATCTGAGATTGCTGTATAAAGTGGATGAGGTAAATTTAAATGACTTGACTTGATCCATGGGTAGCCTCCTGCCCGTTGGTCAATGATTCTCCCTGTTGTTGACTTTCATTTATGCCTGTCTCTTGCCCTTGTAACGATGTATACACTTAATTTTGTCCATACTCTCTTTGGCCTTCTTTTCTTATTCTTGCCTTCAACAATGTGGGTCAGTGCTTCTGCAGATATTCTAGAAGAGTGCTTTCTGGACATCACCATTTCCTTCAAACCCTTTGATATTCAAATGAACCAAACAACAGGGAAAAAAGAAGAAAAAATGTTTTTCTCGTATTCTTTTATTTTCAAGGTATGATATTCATTTTCTTCCCGGAAAATGTGCGGCAAAGTTGAGGTAAACTGCTCTACTGATTCACTAACACCAGAACCAGAGCTACTCTGTGGTGACTCAACATCATCATTAGCTCAAAGCAAAAATCAGTCTTCTTGTCAACGCATTTCCTTGGCAAACTGAAAAATGTATTGGAGGAACAAGATCAGGGAGAAAATAGAGATTCTCACTTTTGTAACGTGGGAGATATTTTGAAGGAGCATGCATTGTTGGTAGGGAAAGATGGTGTTGATATAAATTTACAGCAAATAGAAGGTGAGTGTTGGTGAGTTTAAAAACAAACAACAGGAATTTGCTTTAATTGGGAGAATGTTACCCCCTTCAGTTTAAATACAAACAGTGATGCAAGGAGCATGTTGAAAGTGGTGGATAATGACATGGAATAATACTGAAGTCCTGAAGGAACGAAAATGAGACAATTCAGAGGGATAGGCTAAAACATTTGTATTTGGGCACTAATAGAACTGAACCTTCACATCAGCACCCACCGCTTGCCATGAAGAGGAGTCTAGCTGTAATCTGGTTGGTAGTGGTTGGAAATGCGCTCTGTTTCATGGCGAAGTCATGGGTGCAGATGCTGAGGTTGGAGGTTCAATTCTATTGGAGCCCAATGATTTTTGCCCCCTTCTTTTTCTAGCGATCTTTGTCCATAAGGGAGAAACTATATCAATTCTTGTGGTTATTCATCACCTCTGGCCCCAGCACTTTGCACGTTGTTGAGTCTCAAGAGGATGGAAAAAGTCTTCTTCTTCCTTCTCCAATGGTGAAGATTTGATTTGATTTTGTATTAAATGGGTTTATACTGTACTAAGGTTTCACTAGCGTTAGAACTTTTGCAAATTCAAGTGTGTCATAATATTATTGTTCTATCATTTATTTTGTCACTCTCTCTTTGCCAGACATTTTACTGAGTTATTTCCCTTAGCTTCACAATTCCCAGCATATGTCATTGCATTGGATGAACTTCAGCATGCTTGCAGCCAAATGTACAGTGTTGATTGTGGGTTTTGGACTTACAGACAGGAGCTCAGGGGGCATAGATGTTAAGGTATCTGGGAAGTAGAGCAATGGTACTGTTCTCCCTTAATTACCTCTGGACCTAGCCTTGGTGAAAGGGGTGTGCTATTGCAGTAATTCCCTTGGTCTAGCCAACCACACTATGTTCAAGACCATTGTACGTGACCGAAGAGGCATATGCTTCATGAGGTGACCCTGTAAACCCAGATCACACGGTCCAGGAACAAAACACAATGGATCTAGAGGAGACAACCTTGATAATAAACTGGCACTTGGGTGCTGTCATATACCCTCTGTGGCTCACAGGGTGCTTACGGACACATGGAAGCGATGGAAGCGGGGCCGGATAGTATCCAGACTACCCAAAGGAAATGGAGGGGCTTGAGCACAGTGAACCCTACCTAGACTACAGGACCCTTGGGAGATTGGATACTATATTTGCCTTCACCTATAGATGCTTTGTGTCCGACAGTTCCCTTTGGGGGTGTTAAAGAAGTGCACAGACTCCCCAGCTCTACAATACCATGACAACAGAAAAGAATAGCACATGCGAGATTAGCCGTCGCCTGCGTCAAACAAGATCCGCACTCGGCAGTGGGCACCCAGGCTGCAGCCATTGACAAATCTGCTACTCGTGATGCAACATTTAATCAGAAGAACCTCCAAAAGAAGGAAGAAAGATCTCAGAGGAAAAGACATGAAAAGATGCCTATAATGAGTCTGTGGAATCAAAGTTAAAGGCAGAATTCCTAAAACCCTAAAAGGTCCATAATGTACGTGTGACACTTTTAGAAGAAACCCTCCACAAAAAATAACAGTGTGCACGTCAATTGATATACACCCTATGCGTGTCAGTGTACAAACTGCAGAGATATTGTTACATATATCCGCAAAGATGTCCAGGGATATGACTCACACTCTCCTGTAAACAACTACACAGATGTCCAGAAGGTCATAATATGGCATACTGGCAGAAAATATACTGTCTATAATATTTAAAGCCGTCCTGCTACGACATGCAACTTACCAGATATACATGACTCACAGTACCATAAAACACTGCTTGTCGGTGACTTCAATTGTCACTCACCACAGTGGGGATACCCTGACTGCAACAACACAGGAGGATGATTGAAGAACTCTGTGAGGCCAACTCTGCTACACAGAGCCCACCTTACTCTCAGTCACCCAGACCTAACCATTGGTTCATCAAACCTAATAACGTCTTGTCGCATTCAAGTTTCCAACGGCATAGGAAGTGACCACAGATCTATCTTAACAAAGATCAGTACTCCATCTCTTAAAAGATACCCCCAGAGAACTCGTTGGAACTTTAAAAAAGCTGACTGGGCCCACTACAAGGAAACATGTTACTCCTTACAAGCTTCAGAGATACCAACAGTCAAACTTACAGTCAATAAAGGCAAACAAGAGGAATGGTCAAAACATGCAGTGGCCTTGATCTTCATCAAAAATGAAGCTAGAGCCTGGTCCCTAGTAAACAATCTCTCAGGCGATAGCAGATGAACAAACCTCAACCTCCAGTACAGATGATAACATCAACACAGACCAAAAAGAAGGCCAGACATTTCAACCATTACTTTGCCTCTGTAAACAGAGCAGAAAAACCCCAAGAGGAGGATAAAGAGCGCTTGCAACAGCTGAAAAAGAAGGAAAGAGCTCCAACTATCAGCCCTGCCAATGTTTGAGAAAGATTTCAATTGCATGGAATTTAACCACACCCTGAAGAAGCTGAAACAAAATAAATCTCCAGGACCAGTTAAAGTACACAATGAGATTATCTGCAAACTAAGCTATAAAGGAAAACAAGTATTGTTAAAACAGATTAACATGACATGGCAAAGAAGTGAAATACCTAAAGTCTGGAGGAATGCCCATTTAACTCCAATCCTCAAGAAGAACAAACCATCTAATGAACCCAAGAGCTACAGACCAATATCACTAACATCATGTATTGGAAAACTGGCTGAAAGAATGATCAACCATCGCCTCTATTGATACCTTGAAACCACTAACAGTATTAGTTCAAAACAAGCTGGATTTAGAGCAAACAGCTGCACAGAAGACCAGCTGTTCAGACTAACTCAGTGCATCCATGGACGGCTTCCACGAGAAGAGCAACAAGCTAGCCGTAGTTGTTGATCTACAACAAACATGATTGTGTGTGGAGAAAGGGTCTCTTCTTCAAAATGATGGAACTGGGAATCCATGCTAAGCTCTACCATTGGATCAAGCGGTTTCTGACAGACTGAACAATACAAACGAAAAGGAACAATGCAATTTCGTCCAATTAGGTTCTTGTTGAAGGCTTACCATAAGGCTTCATCATTAAGTTGCACCTTGCTTCTTGTTTACATCAATAGCCTTTCAGATATGCTCAAGTCTGAAACAGCCCTATACGTAGATGACTTTGCAATATGGGAAACAAGCGGAAATACCAAAATAGCAGGGAAAATGAATGAGAACCTAAAGAGACTTGATGAGTATTGCCAGAAATGGAAGTTGAAAACTAATGACCAATGGTGAACATATTGAGAAAGAGCCACCCAAAATATCTTGGTATACAGCTAGACCATCAGCTAACCATGAAAAAGCACATATGCAACCTCAAAGCTAAAGGTGTAAGAAAACTCAATCTTTTAAAGAAGTTAACAAGCACCTCATGGGGATCAGATAAATAGACCTTTAGAAACCTGTACTTGGGATACTCCATCGCCGAGTATAGCAACTCATGCAGCAAATTCAACCTGATGACAGTGAACAGGTTCTACACTTTATTAGTGGAGGCATGAGATCAACTTCACGGCTGCGTGTGAAGTACATACCAATGTGGAACCTCTTGACATGCGCAGGGACAAAGCAGTTTTGAGGTATATGAAAGAAACAAAAGGATGAGTTCCCACCCATCCAAACAGAAATTTTTTTCGATCACTGGCAACCAGAATATAGAATAAAACAGAAATCACCACTACATCATGCTAATGGAGCTAAAAGAAAGACATCATCTCCGGAATAAAGAAAAAAACACCACGGGTGAACAGAAGATTAACCAAAAATCCTATTCAAAGAGCCTCAAGTCAACAGAGAAAGAGAGAGGGGGGAGGGAGAGAGGAGAGGGGGGGGGGAGAGAGAGAGAGAGAGAGAGAGAGAGAGAGAGAGAGAGAGAGAGAGAGAGAGAGAGAGAGAGAGAGAGAGAGAGAGAGAGGAGAGGGAGGGAGGGAGGGAGGGAGGAAGGGAGAGAGAGAGAGAGAGAGAGAGAGAGAGAGAGAGAGAGAGAGAGCTCTAACTAGCTAGCTCTATTACTAGTATTATCTTAAAAAGAAAAAGAACATTTCCTTCCTCCTTCTTGCCATGAATGAGATTTGGTTCAGTTTTGAACAGAGAAACTTCTAGGGGGTATTGTACTTATGTTTTTATCGATGTAACCGACTGCACAATTGACTTTGGTGTGTCATACATTGCTTCACAATTTCTACCAATTTTGTAATCTCTGTTTGGATAACTCAAGTCAGGATTCAGGATTTCAGATTTTTAATGAGTTATTTCCCTTGACTTTGTCAACACATGCCAATGATGCATATGTTATTCATACATGACAAAGACATTATTTAGCTGGTTAAAGTTTAGACAATTTTGACACGGACATCAAATTATTATATTTTTGTATCTTTCTCTTTCACATGCAGTTGTTGGTTTTTCTTTTCAGTTTTAACAGGAGAGGGCGAGACATCAACAATTCTGAAAGAAGCAATCCATCTTGAAGACAAATTAGACCAATTAAGAGAAGCAGATGATAAACTTGCTCATGACTTGCAAAATGATGTAAGTAAACATTTTCATTTTCTGAGTATGTTCATTTGTGTTTGTTTTTTAATTATTTATCAATGGTTCTTATTTTGGTTTGCAATACTTTCCAACAAGACACCTTTTACATTTTTGAAAACGTGTTGAAGAACCGCCCTACTGTGTAAAATATACTAACATAATAGAGTGGTCTAATGTCAGTGCGGCATTAATGTCAGTACAGCTGGTCAGTTCTGTTTCTTGTGTTTGTTAAAAATGTTCAATCAAAATTCTCTTTGTTTTATGCAAGCTCTTATTTTTATACAAATAACTTTCGGATCATTTTTTATCTTTTTAGTGAGAGGCGTGTTGCATAAAATGTAGCTAAATTGATGTTACAGTGGCCGTGTTGATGAAAAACGGAAAACTTGGGACATTCCATAATTGTGTAACGATTAACCAATCCAGCCGGACAGTTTATACAAATAGGTCTAATTTAGGTGAAGATGGACTATTTGTAAATATCTTTAAGGTAATAGGATAATTCATTGACACCAACGGGTTCATTTCTTTACATGACCTCTGCTTTCGGTCCTTAAATAGCAGAGTTGGCGTTAGTGCACTCTACATCTTATGCTCAAATCATCAGTTATAAGGCAAAACAGCATATTTATCTTCATCAATGTTTATATTATTTCTAAAATTCTCAAGCTTTCAGGGTAGCAGTACCCATTATTAATGCTAATGAGACTTATGTTAGCCTCCTTTCTAATTGCATCATTTTTAGGATCAGTGTGTTAACGTTAGGCGCCTGCCTTAAAGGTCCCATTCATGCCGATGTTGTTCACATGCCTACTTGTAGGCCTTTCACATATTGTTGATATGGAGAAATAATGGTGTATCTCCGAATTTGCAGTTTTGAGAATAAGGGCTTCAAATGTGCTCAAGCTCTCAACTTTCATGGAATTATAAAACAGTTAAATGGCCAAAAGTAATAAACTTTTTAGGTATTTTGGGGACATGCAACATTTTGATACAAAGATTGGATTCTTCCTTCATCATTACACTGATTATCCAGTTTTCATCAATCTGGATATACAAAAATGTTTTTATACTATTTTGCCATTTATTCTCTATTCTTTTTAGTCGTTGGTTGGTGGGCATTACTCGTAGTTCCTACTTCTTTCCTTTCGCTCTTTCAAATTCTTTTCACCTTGCTGTTTTGTCTTAATTCTCCCTGAAATCATCATGTATGGTGAACAGAGTTAATTGGGATGAAACAAACTATTCTTTCTGAGATTACCATTCCAATTTACAAGGGAAGCAGTGGTCCAGAAGTAAAATATCTGCCTTTCTTGATTTTTTCGGGATAAAATCCATCTCCAGGTAGTTGGATCGACACCTAGTCCATGGGAAATGAATGATTAAGGAGGTCCCATATGCGTAGAAGTGCAATCTTTGCATGTTTTAAGATCCCTTGGCTGTTTACAGGGCAGTCTGGGAAATTTATAAAAATCCTACCCTAAAATCTAAATCATTAGTTGTGGATGTGGGTAAAATCAAATCAAATCATATCAAAATTCTATTTATTATAGATGAGCTAACTTCATGTAACTATGTCAGTCAGGTTTTGATTTTCCATTTTTGCAACTCAAACAATACTGTTTTTGTTTTTGTTTTAATTCAAGTCCCGTTTTCTTTCTCATTTTTTAAATTTCATATCACAGAAAACAGTTTACATGCATGCATGTAGCTGCCCAACAAAGTATTTCAACAGCAGCAAGTGCTCATGCTGACCCTAGCTCTTTTAAGACAAAAAAGTTTCTTCAGGTTTGTACCTTGACCGTGCAATCATCTATTGAGCCTTGCTTTGATGGTTTTTTTTCTTCTAAGAATAATGTTTCCAGTTTTGCTTCAGCATCTTTTATTTTTATTGATCATAGTGTAATGCTCAGGGCCTGAGTAGCTAGGCTAGTTAAAAGTAAAAGTAAGGTTCCTTTAATACATACGGCCCATAGAAAGTGAGCTTATCCCGGTATGTATAGTATGAAGCTGAACAAATAACCATAATCATCTTCTAGACAGGATGCTAGTCTGTAGCAGATTCTTACTCCCAAGCTGTTGTTGATGCCTGTTTGCAGCTCAGTCAAATTAGGGACAATGCACGTAAATTGTTGGTGTTAATATTGGCAGGATTGAAACCCAGGACTCCATGGTCTACAGTCAATCAGCAATACAACTGTGACCACATCGTTAACCAGTTAGAGCAGCAAAATCAATGTCAAGAGCATGTTCCTTTGTAATATACATACAATATATTTAAAGCAATGTTTCTTTGTAACCTACATATAATCGTTTAAAGCAATGTTTCTTTGTAACCTACATACAATACATTTAAAGCAATGTTCTTTTGTAACATACATACAATACATTTAAAGCAATTTCCTTTGTAACCTACAAACAGTGTATTTAAAGCAATGTTCCTTTGTAACCTACATACAGTACATTTAATGCAATGTTCCTTTGTAACCTACACATACAGTACATTTAATTTAATGTTCCTTTGTAACCTACATACAGTACATTTAATGCAATGTTCCTTTGAAACTTACATACAGTACATTTAATGCAATGTTCCTTTGTAACCTACATACAGTACATTTAATGCAATGTTCCTTTGAAACTTACATACAGTACATTTAATGCAATGTTCTTTTTGTAACCTACATACAGTACATTTAATGCAATGTTCCTTTGTAACCTACATACAGTACATTTAATGCAATGTTCCTTTGAAACTTACTTACAGTACATTCAATGCAATATCCCTTTATAACCTACATACAATATGTTTAAAGCAATGTTTTTCTTTGTAACCTACATACAATACGTGTAAAGCAATGTTTCTTTGTAACCTACATACAATACATTTAAAGCAATGTACATTTCATGTAATTTTCCTTGAAGCCTACATACAGTACATTTAAGGCAATATTTCTTTGTAACCTATATACAATATGTTTAATGCAATATTTCTTTGTAACCTACATACAGTACATTTAAAGCAATGTTTGTTTTAGAGTCAGTACACAACACAGTATTTTTAAAGCACTGCTCCTTTGTAACTTACATACAATACGTTTAAAGCAATGTTCCTCTGTAACTTACATACCGTACATTTAAGGCAATGTTCGTTTCTAGAGTCAGTACACAACACAGTGTTTTTAAAGCACTGTTCCTTTGTAACCTACATACAATACATTTAAAGCAATAGTCTGTGTAACCTAATCTACATACACTACATTTAAGGCAATGCTCCTTTGTAACCTACATACACTACATTTAAAGCAATGCTCCTTTGTAACCTACATACACTACATTTAAACAACGCTCCTTTGTAACCTACATACACTACATTTAAAGCAATGGTCCTGTGTAACCTAACCTACATACAGTACATTCAAGGCAATGCTCCTTTGTAACCTACATATTGTACATTTAAATGTTTCTTTGAACCTACATACAGCACATTTAATGCAATGTTTCTTCGTAAACTACATGCAGTACATTTAATGCAATCTTTCTTTGTAACCGACATACAGTCAATTTAATTGACTATTCCTATATGTAGCCTATCTACCGTGCATTTAAGGCAATGTTCATTTGTATCTACATACCGTACATTTAAAATAATGTTCTTTACATACAGTAAATTTAAGGCAATGTTCCTTTGTAACATACATACAGTACATTTAAGGCAATGTTTCTTTGTAACCTAAAATACAGTACATTTAAGGCGATGTTGCTTTGTAACCTACATAGAGTACATTTAAAGCAATGTTCATTTGTAACCTACATATACTACATTTGAAGCAATGTTCATTTATAACCTACATACAGTACATTTAAGTCAATGTTCCTTTGTAATCTACATACAGTACATTTAATGCAATGTTCATTTGTAACCTACATACAGTACATTTAATGCAATGTTCATTTGTAACACACATACGGTAACGTTTAATGCAATGTTCATTTGTAACATACATACAGTACATTTGAAGCAATGTTCCTTTGTAACCTACATACAGTACATTTAGCAATGTTCATTTGTAACCTACATACAGTACATTTAATGCAATGTTCCTTTGTAACCTACATACAATACATTTAATTGAATGTTCCTGTAACCTACATACAATACATTTAAAGCAAAGTTCCTTTTGTAACATACATACAGTACATTTAAAGCAATAGTCCTGTGTAACATACATAACAGTATACATTTGATGCAATGTTCCTGTGTAACCTACATACAGTACATTTAATTCAATATTCCTGTGTAACCTACATACAGTACATTTAAAGCAATAGTCCTTTGTAACCTACATACAGTACATTTAAAGCAATGGTCCTGTGTAACCTACATACAGTACATTTAAAGCAATGGTCCTGTGTAATTTACATACAGTACATTTAAAGCAATGTTCATTTGTAACCTACATTAATTACATCTAAAGCACTTATTATTTGTAACCTACATACAGTACATTTAAAGCAATGTTTTTTATGACCTACATACAGTACATTTAAGACTGTGTTCCTTTATCACCTACTCACAGTGCATTTAAAGCAATTTTTTTTGTAACCTACATACAGCTCATTTAATTGAATGTTCCTATGTAACCTACCTACCGTATACATTTAAGGTAATGTTCATTTGTAACCTACATACAGCATATTTATGTATCTACATACAGTATGCTATTAAGCAATGAATCTTTGTAACCTACATACAGTACATTTAAAGCAATGTTCATTTGTAACCTACATACAGCACATTTAATGCAATGTTCCTTTGTAACCTACATACAATACATTTAATTGAATGTTCCTGTGTAACCTACATACAATACATTTAAAGCAAAGTTCCTTTGTAACATACATACAGTACATTTAAAGCAATAGTCCTGTGTAACATACATACAGTACATTTGATGCAATGTTCCTGTGTAACCTACATACAGTACATTTAATTCAATATTCCTGTGTAACCTACATACAGTACATTTAAAGCAATAGTCCTTTGTAACCTACATATACAGCATTTAAAGCAATGGTCCTGTGTAACCTACATACAGTACATTTAAAGCAATGGTCCTGTGTAACTTACATACAGTACATTTAAAGCTAAATGTTCATTTGTAACCTACATTAATTACATCTAAAGCACTTATTATTTGTAACCTACATACAGTACATTTAAAGCAATGTTTTCTTTTATGACCTACATACAGTACATTTAAGACTGTGTTCCTTTATCACCTACTCACAGTGCATTTAAAGCAACTTGTTACATACATCATTTAATTGAATGTTCCTTTAAAAGTACATTTAAGGTAATGTTCATTTGTAACCTACATACAGTATATTTATGTATCTACATCTACGCTTACAGCAATGAATCTTTGTAACCTACATACAGTACATTTAAAGCAATGTTCATTTGTAACCTACATACAGTACATTTAATGCAATGTTCCTTTGTAACCTACATACAATACATTTAATTGAATGTTCCTGTGTAACCTACATACAATACATTTAAAGCAAAGTTCTTTTGTAACATACATACAGTACATTTAAAGCAATAGTCCTGTGTAACATACAT
Organism: Doris montereyensis; assembly: GCA_037039925.1. Lineage (NCBI taxonomy): Eukaryota > Metazoa > Mollusca > Gastropoda > Nudibranchia > Dorididae > Doris > Doris montereyensis. The sequence goes on from JAXRKP010002748.1 coordinate 13,847, forward strand.
ACAGTACATTTGATGCAATGTTCCTGTGTAACCTACATACAGTACATTTAATTCAACCTACATACAGTACATTTAAAGCAATAGTCCTTTGTAACCTACATACAAAGTACATTTAAAGCAATGGTCCTGTAACTTACATACAGTACATTTAAAGCAATGTTACAGTACATTTAAAGCAATGTTCATTTGTAACCTACATTAATTACATCTAAAGCACTTATTATTTGTAACCTACATACAGTACATTTAAAGCAATGTTTTCTTTATGACCTACATACAGTACATTTAAGACTGTGTTCCTTTATCACCTACTCACAGTGCATTTAAAGCAATTTTTCTTTGTAACCTACATACAGCTCATTTAATTGAATGTTCCTATGTAACCTACCTACCGTACATTTAAGGTAATGTTCATTTGTAACCTACATACAGTATATTTATGTATCTACATACAGTACGTTTACAGCAATGAATCTTTGTAACCTACATACAGTACATTTAAAGCAATGTTCATTTGTAACCTACATACAGTATATTTAAGACAATGTTTCTTTGTAACCTACATGTAGTACATTTAATACAATGTTCCTCTGTACCCTACATACAGTACATTTAATGCAATGTTCCTCTGTAACCTACATACAGTACACTTAAAACAATGTTCATTTGTGACCTACTTTGTAACCTGCTTGTAACCTACGTACAGTACATTTTAGGCAATGTTCATTTGTAACCTACATACAGTATATTTATGTATCTACATACAGTACATTTACAGCAATGAATCTTTGTAACCTACATACAGTACATTTAAAGCAATGTTCATTTGTAACCTGCATAGAGTACATTTAAGGCAATGTTTCTTTGTAACATACATACAGTACATTTAAGGTAATGTTTCTTTGTAACCTATATACAGTACATTTAATGCAATGTTCTTTTGTAACCTACATAGAGTACACTTAAAGCAATGTTCATTTGTAACCTACATACAGTATATTTAAAGAACTGTTCATTTGTCATCTACACACAGTACATTTAAAGAAAAATTTTCTCCATAGAGTACATTTTAGACTGTGTTCGTTTATCGCCCACTCACAGTGTGTTTAAAGCAATGTTTCTTTGTAACCTACATACACAATATTTAAGACAATGTTTGTTTATAACCTATATACAATACATTTAAAGCTATGTTCATTTGTAACCTACATTTACTACATTTAAAGCACTGTTCATTTGTAAACTACATACAGTAAATTTCAGGCAATAGTCCTTTGTAACCTACATACAGTACATTTAAGACTGTGTTCCTTTATCGCCTACTTACAGTGCATTTAAAGCAATGTTTGTTTGTAACCTACATACAGTACATTTATGGCAATGTTTCTTTGTACCCTACATACAGTACATTAAAGGCAATGTTTCTTTGTAACGTATATACAGTACATTTAAGGCAATGTTTCTTTGTACCCTACATACAGTACATTAAAGGCAATGTTTCTTTGTAACCTACATACAGTACAATTAAAAGCAATGTTTCTTTTTGTAACCTACATACAGTACAATTAAAAGCAATGTTTCTTTGTAACCTACATACAGTACAATTAAAAGCAATGTTTCTTTGTAACCTACATATACAGTACATTTACGGATGTGCTCTTTTATTGCCTACTTACAGTGCATTTAAAGCAATGTTCCTTTGTAACTTACATATAGCACATTTAATGCAATTTTCCTTTGTATCTACATACATTACATTTAAGGCAATGTTCCTTTGTAACCTACATACAGCTCCTCTTTACATTTAAGGTAATGTTTCTTTGTAACCTACATACAGTACGTTTAATGCAATTTTCCTTTGTAACCTACAAAACAGTACATTTAAAGCAATGTTTCTTTCTAACCTACATACAGTACATTGAAGGCAATGTTTCTTTGTAACATACATACAGTACATTTACAGCAATGTTTCTTTGTAAGCTACATACAGTACATTTAAAGCAATGTTTCTTTGTAACCTACATACAGTACATTTAAAGCAATGCGTCTTTGTAACATACAAAAATTACATTTAAGGCAACTTTTTTTTATAAGCTACATACAGTACATTTAAAGCACAGTTCATTTGTAACCTACATACAGTGCGTTTAAGGCAATGTTTCTTTGTAACCTACATTCACTTGATATAAAGTCAATGTTTCTTTGTAACCTACATACAATACATTTTAGGCAATGTTTCTTTGTAACCCACATACAGTACATTTAAGGAAATGTTCATTTGAAACCTACATACAGTACATTTAATGCAATGTTCATTTGTAACCACATACAGTACATTTAATGCAATGTTCATTTGTAACCTACATACAGTACATTTAGAGCAATGTTTCCTTGTAACCTACATGCAGTACATTCAAAGCAATATTTTTTGTAACCTACATACCTTACATTTAAATGTACTTTATGTGGGCAAAGTGGAACATTGTTTTAAATGTACTCTATGTAGATTACAAAGGAACTGTCCATGTAGGCAACAGAGGAACATTGTTTTAAATGTACTGTATGTAGATTACAAAGGAACAGTTCATGTAGGCTACAGAGGAATATTGCTTGAAATGTACTGTATGTAGATTACAAAAGAACACTTCATGTAGGCAACAGAGGAACATTGTTTTAAATTTACTAGTATGTAAGTGACAAAGGACCACTGCTTTAAATGTACTGTATGTAGGTTATAAAAATATAAAGGAACACTTCATGCAGACAACAAGGAACATTGCGTTAAATGTACTGTACGTAGAAAACAATGTAAGTGTAACCTGGTCCTTTGTTAAAACATCAGAGGCCGCTCTAGTCAACGGTAGTAGTCATAGGATTGCAGACAAAAGGAGTGTGGGGAGCACTTTGTTTATAATAAGAGGCAACGCAATCTAAATAAGAGGCAACGCAATCTATATTCGTATCGCAAGTGCTTGCATAGGAGCGTCAGAACAGCCACATGGTCACAAAGTGTGATGGCGATAATATCCGCCCGGTTGTCTGATAATAGGGATGATTGGTTATGACCCAACAGCAAAGGCGTTGATGTAGTAGTGAAGTGGGTGGAGCTAATAATGTAAGGTTGTACCTAATGAGGATTATGATGGTGATTAATCGGTCAAATTAGGTGGTCGCAGTCGCCTTGGCCAAATAGTCGCTATGAAGAGAGACAAAATATAGAAAAAACGCAGAGCAGTCGATTGCTGGTGGGCGTTAAGGCAGGTTGTGATTCTGGACAGGTGGTTGTTATGGCATGTTGGACTATACTGTATGTAGGTTACAAAGAAACAGTGCTTTGAATGTACTATATGTAGGTTACAAGGAAACAGTGCTTTAAATGTACTGTACGTAGGTTACAAAGAAACAGTGCTTTGAATGTACTGTATGTAGGGCTAAAGGAACAGTGCTTTAAATGTACTGTATGTAGGTTACAAAGGAACAGTGCTTTGAATGTACTGTATGTAGGTTACAAAGAAACGTTGCTTCCAATGTACTGTATGTAGGTTACAAAGAAACATTGCCTTAAATGTACTGTATGTAGGTTACAAGGAAACATTGCTTTAACTGTGCTGTATATAGGTTACAAAAGAAACATTGCTTTAACTGTACTGTATATAGGTTACAAAGAAACATTGCTTTAAATGCACCATAAGTAGGCAATAAAGAAACACAGCCTTAAATGTACTGTATGTAGGTTACAAATCAACAGTGCTTCCAATGTACTGTATGTAGGTTACAAATGAATATTACTTTAAATGTATTGTATATAGGTTACATATGAACACTGCTTTAAATGTACTGTATGTAGGTTACAAATGAACAGTGCTTTAAAGCAGTGTTCCTTTGTAGCCTACATAAGTACATTTAAGCAATGTTCCTTTGTAGCCTACATAAAGTACATTTAAAGCAATGTTCCTTTGTAACCTACATAAAGTACATTTAATGTTATGTTGCTTGTAGCCTACATAAAGTACATTTAATGTTATGTTGCTTTGTAGCCTACATAAAGCTACATTGAAAGCAATGTCTTTTTGTAGCCTACATACAGTACATTTAAATAATGTTGCTTTGTAGCCTACATAAAGTACATATTTAAAGCAATGTTCCTTTAGGCCTACATACAGTACATTTGTAGCCTACATACAACGTATTTAAAGGAATGTTGCTTTGTAGCCTACATAAAGTACATTTAAAGCAATGTTCTTTTATAGCCTACATACAGTACATTTAAATCAATGTTGCTTTGTAGCCTACAGAAAGTACATTTAAAGCAATGTTCCTTTGTAGCCTACATAAAGCATATTTAAATCAATGTTGCTTTGTAGCACATACAGTGTATTTAAATCAATGTTGCTCTGTAGCCTACATCAAGTACATTTAAGACAATATTCCTTTGTAGCCTACATAAAGCACATTTAAAGCAATGTTCCTCTTTAGCCAACATAAAGTACATTTAAAGCCATGTTGCTTTGTAGCCTACATAAAGTACATTTTAATGCAGTGTTCCTTTGTAGCTCACATAAAGTACATTTAAAGCAATGTTCCTTTGCAGCGTACATAAAGCACATTTAAAGCAATGTTCCTTTATAGCCTACATACAGTAATTTAAATCAATGTTATTTTGTAGCCTACATAAAGTACATTTAAAGCAATATTCCATTGTATCCTACATAAAGCACTTTTAAAGCAATGTTCATTTGTAATTGTAGCCTACAAGCCTATATAAAGTACATTTAAAGCAAGGTTGCTTTGTAGCCTACATAAGCATTTTAAAGCAATGTTGCTTTGTAGCCTACATAAAAAGTACATTTTAAAGCAATGTTGCTTTGTAGCTAGATACAGTACATTTAAAACAATGTTGCTTGTAGCCTACATAAAGTACATTTAATGCAACCTTTTGTAGCCTACATTGCAGGTACATTTAAAAGCAATGTTGCTTTGTAATTGTACCCTACAAGCCTGCATAAAGTACATTTAAAGTAATGTTCCTTTGTAGCCTACATGAAGCACATTTAGCGGTGTTTCTTTGTAGCCTACATGAAGCACATTTAAAACAATGTTCCTTTGTAGCCTACATACAGTACATTTAAAGCAATGTTCCTTTTGTAGCCTACATAAAGTACATTTAAAACAATGTGGCTTTGTAGCCTACATACAGTACATTTAAAGCAATGTTCCTTTGTAGCCTACATTAATATAGTCCATTTAAAACAATGTTTTCCTTATTGAGGTGTTGTAGCTGATCTAGTGTTGTGAGCTGGCAGTTACAATGACACTGGTTCATTTCAAGCCTGATGGCTTTGCAGGTGGAGGATTTTATCACAATGTTGTACTCTTAAGAGAGTTTCTTCACTCTACTTTCCTCACTTGACTTAGGTTTAAATGAGTACCCAGACATAGGTAAAAAGATCTTGTCAAAGTGTTAGTATGAACAGCCTTACAGGCATGTGTACTGTATGCTCCTTGGAGTTGAGAAAACTGAATGAAATGGTGTGCTGGAGATAAATGATGTACAGTCTGTGAGCTTGCACTTGTACGAGGATACGAACTATAAATCCATCTTTATCTTTATCCTTGTACATACAGTACATTTAAAGCAATGTATGTCCACTTTTATTCAAAATAATAAGTTGTTTATGTTCTTTCTTCATTCTTTCTTTCTCTTCTTCATCTTCATCTGCCTTGCTTTCTTTAGTTTTTTCTGTATTTTGTTTGTTGTTGTTTTATTTCTTTTGTTCTTCCCTTTTATTTTGTTTTCTTTTGTCATTGCATGTAGTAATATGACATAGGCCTGCTTGTCCTTTACTCTTAATTGCAGCATGAAAAAGCTGTAATTTGTTGGGGGTTTTTCATTGATTTATTCAGGAGGGAGGAGGTGGGGTGTATTGCTTTATTGTTCTTTTGGCTTTGTTTTGTTTATTTCGACTGAAATCAATGAAGAGTGAATTCTCTTTTTCCTCAGTCACTACTTGTGGTTGGTCCTGTGATGTGTGACAAAGACAACTCCATGGATGATATCTATAGGTGATGTAAAACAAAGGAGACTATAAAATATGATTAAACATGTTTTCATTTATTAATAGTCAGAGAAAACGTAAGTGTATTTATGTGTGTGTGTATGTGTTTTAGATAGAGAGACAGAGAGAGGAAAAGAGAGAGACACACGCACACACCCAAACATAGAGGACATAGAGACATATAGACAAACAGGTAAAAAGATAGAGCATGAGACAAACACACACAACAAAGAGGTCAGAGAGAAACAGACGGACAGAAAGACAGGACAGAAAGAGACAGAGAGCCGGGGTGGGGTTGGGAGTATATGGAGGTTAGACAAACAAATAGACACCTAGATGCTGAATGGATAGATGGAATCTTATTTACATGAAGATCCCTCAAACTATTTTAAAAATCAATTTGTTAAAATTTATGTTGTAAAATTTTTCATGTAAAGCCGCTAGACTCGAGTAGCTAGAACTAGTAGAACCTTCCTAGTTTCTTAGGTGTTAAAAATGGTGTTGTGATTGTGAGGGGGAAAAGGGTGGTGGCAATTTTTCCTGTTTGTGATTTCCCTTTTGTTCTCTTAAACACTGTTGAATCCTCAACTAAATTTTCAGGGATTCTTGTAAATTGTATCCAGGCGTTCCACCAAACGCTACAGAAACCAGGATAAGCTGTGCTAAGACTCTTAAGAGTCACAAGGCTATTAAGAAACTAAAGTCTGTCCCTGAAATTAAATTAATTTTTCAGTTATTTTTTGTTTTCAGGAAGAGGTATAAACAGATGAAGCAGGCGTCAGAGATGAGAAGTGGACAGAAATGTGAAGGTACCATTGATAATCTATTAATCATTCTAATAAAAAGGAACCATTATGACATTGACATCTTTGTACCCTATCCTTCGTAAGGACTGAATGGGCAGCTTTGGAATTTAGGCATAGTATAATGTTGATTTCCTTCTAAAATCTGGTGGATTAATACCGGTATCTGAAAGAAAGTTTGAGTTTATTGTCCTAGATGGTTATATATCGCCAATGCCATGGCTTTTGGATTCTCTGGCTGATTTCTTCTCTTAGTTTTCCTCTGAGTTAATCATTACTCCTACTCCTAGGTGATTGCAGCTTTGAATTTGTTTTAGTTTCTCTCTGCTCAGTTTAACTTTTTGTGTTTAAACTTCCCTAGTTACTACTATTGACTATTAGTATAGTTTTTGTTTTCTTTGCATTTACTTTTATTCCTCTTTAGTTAGTTCATTTTTCGGCATGTTAATATTATATTGAAGTTCAGGCTTTGATTTTTTTAAATAGAACTAAATCATCAGCTAACGAAACCTACATTCATTTCTTACTGGTAGTGGTAGCAGCTTGATGACAATTTTATTGACAACGATGTGTCTCCTGAGTTCCTCCTACGCGACAAGCTACTTCACAGAAACCTGATGCTTGGAACACTATTTATAGAACCCTACAACAGATGGAAAAAACCTGCAGATACCATTACATGGCAATTGGCTTTGGGCCGAAGGACAAATTACGTTCGAGCGCTGCTGGATAAGTAACAAGAACAACAACAACCTGAGTTCCTCTGTGTGATGTCAGTTGCCTGTTAGGCAGGCTGCTTGATTTGTCGTAATGAGGTCTGGGGGTTAAATTAATCTTGGCAATGCTGATTCAATGTTGTGTACCTTTGGAAAGATTCTTACACTACTCATTGTCCCACTCAACTCAGGTGCAAATGGGTATGAGCATCAGCTTGGAAGAAAGATCTGTGACAGAGTAGCATCATGTTTAGGAAGCAATCTAATATTCTTTGTTCTGCTTCACCCTACAAATACTAGGACATGCTCTGGCTTCATGGGCCATAACAGCCTTCAAGAACAATAGCTCCAGTTGGATCTGGTCGAAATGAGAGTGGCTTCATATACAATAAATTTCTCATGAGGTATGGAGTGTAATGGCAGCTTGACCTCAGATGGGTTTTCATAAATTGAATTTCTTGTTTACATAAGGTCGTCCATCTGATTGCTGACCATGCTCATTGATGTCAACGACCATCTGGAAAAGTCAGACAATGAACATGGTCAGCAATCAGATGGACGACCTTAGGTATGGAGTGTAAATGGCAGCTTGACAAATGTCAACGACCATCTGGAAAAGTCAGACAACAATGAGCATGGTCAACAATCAGATGGACGACCTTATGTAAACAAGAAATTTAATTTATGAAAACTCATCTGAGGTCAATATTCATACGTACGAACAAACAGAGACAATGCCTTCCCCTGTCCCGGACTGCCCTGTAAACAGCCAAAGGATCTTTGACACTGCACAAAATGATGTCATCTGTACACAAGACCTCCTTTTTATTGTCCGTCTCAGATGGGAGTAGATGTCGATCCACCTTCCTTGACCAGGGGCTAGATTTGACTAACTAAAAACAAATCTCAAGAGAATTTTTGAATTGTTGGGACTTGAACCCACGACCTTTTGGATGAGGCTGATACCTTGCCTCTGGACTTGTTTTTAGCATCCATTGAGTTTCTTTTCCTTCCTAATCTGATGTAAACCATTGAGATTAATTACATCAGGGGATTATGAAGGATCTAAAAATCAGTGTGCTTACCTCCCTTTACTTTTGTTTCCTTGAATAGATTTGGAATGGACGACCAGACTCAACCTTCTTACCACCACTGGTTTAACATTCGACTTGTTGGGCACTGCTTGCCATAGACCTGTGAGTTTGTTAAACGATCGTAATTTAATGACAAGATTTAGCTTTGAAAAAAGTTAATTAAAGATTTAGTTTGCCCAATTGACATGTGTTAATCCCAGTCCGGTAAAATGAATATGTCTCAACTTATTATATCCAAACCCTAAATTAAGGAAGATAAACAATCTTAATTCCTGGGATGATTGTTGCAGGAGATGTATATTACTATTTGCAAGTCAATAACAGTCAGTATCTTGGATCATTTATTTTTAATCCTAGAGCGACGGCGTGATTATCTATCTTTATCTATTTTTATACCGTTTTAATATGAAAATGAAAATAATTTTCAAATTGACATCGTTGGATTAATTTTGTGTTTTGGGCATAATTCACAGAGACTTGTAAAGCTAGTACATGATTTGATTTGATTTGATTTATTGCTCATCCACAGCAAAAATGATCTCAAGGGTCTTTTGTAGGATTTAGAATTATGCCCAGACTGCCAATAGCCAAGGAATCTTTATTGTACAGTGTTGTGATCTGCATACAGGACCTCCTATTTATTATCCGTCTCCGATAAGACCAGTGTTGAATTGCTTACTTGGACAGAGGGGTGGATTTGACTCGAAAAAACTCAAGAAACTGTTCCAATGGTCTGGTCTTGAACCCACAACCTATTGGTGGAGAGGGCGATACCTTGTCTTTGGACCATCAAGTTCTGCCTAAGCTGGTAAAGATAAAATAAAAGACAAAGGAGTTATAGTCCATATCCTTGCATAAGAACAGGCAACTGTACATCATTAATTCCCCAGCAGGACATTTCATTCAAAGTCCTTCTTGAGTCACTGGAGAGCATACAGTACTGCTCTCACACTCTGACATTACTGACAAGATCTATCTCTACCTATAGCTGGATACTCATTCACACCTGAGTCAAGCGAGGAAGGCAAAACGAAGTACCTTTCCTTTGAGTACACAGCGTTGCTAGAAAAAAAGCACGTGGGCCAGCCATAGGTTTTCTAACCAGCGGCATGATTACAAACTCACAACACTACAGTTTCACAACAGTCTGTTTTTTAATTTGAATAGGTTGGCACCTATGCTTTGAAAAAAATTCACCTTTTTAGGTTTTCATTCATGAGCAAAGACAGTGTTTGTAGAAGTAGAGTAAAAATGTCTAAAAGATGACTTGCTGGTTAGCTCTTTTTTTTGGGGGGAGGGGGAGTATTTTTTTTTCCTTTGCCCATCTTTATTCTAAAAATATAAGACTATAAGTCAGTACCGGTAGAGTAACTCATGGATCGTAGCAGCTCTGCAAAAAGAGGCAATATTAAAGATAAAGATTTTTTCAAAGTCTGTTTCCACGCACAAGACCAGGCTCACCAGCTGTAGAGTACAAACACTATACCTCGGCCACTATGTGTATCGTTTTTTTTATTAAGTTATATTCAATAACTCTGCAATAAGGAGTTACAGAATTCATTTATGAGTGACTTTCCTTTTGTTTCGATGTCCGTTACCTGTTTGTTTGCCGGTAATTGACATTCAAATGTCACGCAGTTTGGAGACTTTTATTCTATATAATTAGGTGGCGTGACTGTTAACATGAAAGCCCAGGCAACACTTTTTAAAAGCCCTACACTACCAGAGATCACCTTAGTTGTGGATGTGGGTAAAATCAAATCGAATCAAAATTCTTTTGGCATTGAGAAACATTTTTGTTTATTTCACTTACAACAAAACAATTGATGCAGAACTTCATCAACTGAATATAAGCAACCAAATGACATATTTTAAAGAACAAATGGCCGTACCTGCAAACACAACAAGCTGCGATCAAAAAACAAATGCTGCCTGGGTGTACATCCAGTGACCGAAGACAGAAGCTGTGGCCGTGCCGACTTGTATTACTGTAAAATATTACCTGGGTACTGTCTGCCTTATTGTGACATGGCAATGTGCTGCGGTTACCCTGTTTTCGGCATGCATTCACTGAGACCAAATGGGTATCGCCTTGGCCAATCAGTAAAGTTGTAGCATGTATATTGTCAATTCTATGGGATTTTATGGTACATGGCCTAGTGTATGTACTCTAATTATTTATCTTCATCTTGTCTGTGGTGATCATGTAGGCATGTTCATTTGTAAGTACAAACAACCACTTCATAAATAATTTTGCAAGTGAGTTTTGTAATAATGATAATAATACTTTATTCATCCAAAGTAGGAAATATCATTCTGTTCCTCGTAAGTAAGTTTAAAAATCATAATACATAGATCTATTCATTATTAAAATTGCTAAACATTAATGCAGTAATATAATAAGAGTATTAGTATGACAAATACATCACAGAAATGTGTAAGTTATGCAAACATCATTCGAGCCCTCCCACAGGCCCCCCCCCCCCCCACACACACACACACCAACCAACCCCCTCACACACGCCTTTGATCACAGCTCATTCATCCATCTCCCCCCCCCCCCCACCCCCACGTCCATTTGTTTTGATAAATACATCACAGAAATGCATAAGATATACAAAAACATATTCGATCCCCCACCCATCACACAACACTACCCAACCGACCCCTACGCACATGCACGCCTTCGATCAAAGCTCATTCATCCATTTCCACCCCCCTCCCCCACATCCATTTATTTTGATAAATAGATCACAGAAATGCGCAGGATACACAACCTCATTTGACCCCCCCACACACACACACACACATACACATTACATCCCAACCAGTCCCCACATACACGCCCTCGGTCAAAGCTCATTCATCCATGTCCAACCCTCCACGTCCATTTGTTTTGCTTAAAATCTTGACTGCGGGCGGAATGAATGAATTCAGGTATCTGTTTGTGTTGGCCCCTGGGACTCTGAACCTACCACTTCTAATAATTTTAGACAGTCAATGTCTGCACGAAGTGGATGAGTTTTGTCATCAGTGATGTCAGTCAGTTTTTTGGTTATAAGTCGTTCATAAACTGTGTCAAATGAGTCCTGTGTGTTCCCAATCAGCCCACCTGCCTTTCTGTAGTGTACTTCGTGAGTTCACCGTATCTTCCTCTGTTCTCCTAGGAGTGACCAGATGGGATTTCTTCCTCTTCCCATTCCTTATTGGAATAACCATGTTTGTTTTGTCACCTTTTTATTTCAGGCCATGAGTTGGCCTCGTTGTTGATATAGGGACTCGATGGTCCAGAGGTAAGGTGTTGGCCTTTCACTTTCAACCAAAAGGTTGTGGGTTCGTGGGTAAAATCGAACCAAATCAATTTAAATTATTCATTAATTATTGATATTTTAAAGGATTTTTATTTTTGTTCTTGCTGTGAAAAACTCAAAGCTACATCTAGATCTGGCAACATCCACCCCTGCTGACAACCGACTAGGAGCGTTCGTCCTGTACAACACGGCCAGACTAGCTTCCCTTCTCTCATTTTTCGCAGGAAGTTGACAAAGGTAGGCCCATGTAAAGCCTTATACTTATTCATCACAATAGCTGACCAACTCTAATTTGCCGCCTTGGAATGATACTATGCAACGGGATCTACATTGCGTGTGTTCTCCCCTTTAAACAATGTATCAAGGGTCATTGACCCCTTCTAGACTCATTCTAGTGATGTAGAAAAAGGCTTTATGTGCAAAGACAATTTCTGTTTTTAGAATCTTTAAGAACGATTTTCTTAAAACTTTCTAACCTGGATTTACAACCATTTAATTTCAAGGCCGCAATTTCTTGAATATTACTGTCAGCATGCAGATTTTAATTTGATCCCAAACCATTAATCCAACTTTGATTTTTAAAGTGATGTGTTTAATTCTGTTTTAAGTCTTTAGTGCTACTGCTGAGTTTGATTTCTGTTGGTAGTTCTTTTCACAGCCTTGCTGTACTAGGGTAAAAACAAGTGCAGGTCACAATTAATGTTTGAAGATGGAACTGTGTATGTTTGGCTGCCTGCTCTAGTTGTTCTTGTATTTAGTTTAAGCTGGTCTAATGGGAGAAACAATACGTTTGTCATTTGTAGCATTACAGATAATATTTATTGATTCATGTTGGTTTTGGTATACTTTCATGTATGTATAATTATTTGTTACAAAGCGGGTAGTGTCCTTTTGCACTTTCTCAATTTATTGCTCTCTGTAGTCTAAACTAGAAATTGTTAAATCTAGGCATGATTTATAAATGGTAATTGATGTCAAAAGTTAGAATATCAAAGTGATATGGGCTTTTGGTTTGGGGAAAGGGGGATGTGGGGAAGGGGTTAAAGGATTTAAAATGGAACCTTATTTATGGTAGGCCTATGATGTTCTACTACTACTATCAGTAGACAGCAGATCCCATTTAAACTATTTTAAAAAGCTAGAGGCTCAATGTACATTCCATCACTGAAAGAAAAGCTTTCAAGAAAAACATTCTCTCTCTTGAAAAGGAGTAAACATAGCAACTACAATCACTACCTGTCTGTTCTTTACCGTTAATTTGCAATTTTAGTATAAAAGAGTCACAGTGGAGTGAAGTTTAAAAAGTGATCAGTGACAATTTCACAAAGGAAGACAGGATTAACTTATGATGTTTCTTTTTTTCTTTTCTTTTTATACCAAAAAAACACATGAGGTTCCAAATATATTTGATTTGATTTTACCCAGATCCACAGGGGTTTTGGTATGATTTTTAATTTTGCCCCTCTGAGGGATCTTTAAAGTGCTCAGAGTGTTGTGATCTGTACACAGGGCCTCCTTTTTATCATTTCTTCTCTGATGGGACTAGGTGTCGACCCACCTGTCTGGACCAGTGGAAAAAAATTTGAGAAAACTTTTCCTGCCGGGGCTTGAACCCATGACCTTTTGTTTGAGAGAGCAACACCTTGCCTCTGGACTACCGAGTACCTCGTTTCAGATATAACATTTCATGATTCTTTTCCTCTTTACTGTCACCTTTTTTCCTCCTTTCTGTTTTTCCTTCTACTCTGTATAAATGCGTAGATATTCCTTATTTATTGTCTGATGAAGGGTTGTACCTGAAACATCATATGCTTATTCTGTCTTCCTTGGCAGAGTTGTCACTAATTGTCGTTTATCATTTTTAACATTATATATATGGGTAGAATTAAATGGATTAAGGTGTACACCCATGATCATATATATGGCAATAGCAGAAGTGACTATCAGACCTTAACATGAACTCCAGACTGACCTCTTTGTTTCAACAGGCACGTATCCACCTCTCCCACATATTGACACTGTTGATTTCTCTTTGCTTCGAGAACAGGTAAAATTTTGTACATGCTGTTGTTGCTATCAATGTTATCTCTAATTTCAGGGCTCTGCAGGTAGTGGACACCCTTGAATTTCAATTCAAATTCAATCAAAGATAATGTTTATGTATATTATATGAGGTTTTGAGAGCAAAAAGTCAATGAAATTCTCCTACCCTTAGTTTGTGCCTACTTCAACATTTATCGTCCACTGCTTGGGTCAAAGTCAACGAAATGAAGAGTAGGCCTGGCATCGGTTTAGGCCCAGTTCAAGTCATCCTGACCATTAGTGTACCAAGGTAAAATGGGCCAATGAGTACAAACTGGATTTGTTATATTTATATTATAATCCTAGACGACCAGTGGTGGGCAAGTGTTTTGCTCGGAGGGCCACTTTGCTGTTTACCAGTAATACCAGCTATTAGCAGATGGCCAGATGGCCAACATGTATCACAATATATATTGTACACATGAGATTCACCATTTTATTTTATTTCTTATAGACTTACTTTTTGCAAATGCTTACAATTAGCTTGTTTAAATTCCTTGCTTACAATTAGCTTGTTTAAATTCCTTTAACTCCTTCCTCCCGGAGTGACGACTCAGTTGTTAATGCGACTTTTCCAATTCGCAGGAAATACAAACCAGTCGTTAATTCATTTTCCTACCTCTATGCATATTTTAAGAGCTGGTTATCGACACCTAGGACCTTATTTTCGTTAGGGAGATTGCTTTGTGCTTCTTTTTAGACTCTTCTGTTCCGGTCTACTTTTGTTTTTACTTTGCCAAAGCATTTCCAACTGTCAACATTGGAATGTCACGAAAATTCAATGAGAAAGATGGCTGAGAGACCATCAAAGTAACCCCGTATGTTTGATGTAACACAGGCTAGTGCCCTTATGGATGGAATATCAGATGTCAGTGATTTGGTATTGATGTCAGAGACTTGTATCAGGAGATAATAATCTAAATCAGTCAACAAATAGTGATGAATCCACTGATTTAGCCAGTCTTGATCAAGATCTAGATCTAGATGTAGAGCCAGAAATCCCCTCTACATCATCTGGTTTTATGATTATAATAAAGGAATCTAGACCACATCCTATTACTACAAGAATAGATAAATCTAGATCTGGAATCAGAATTGAAAAGGACTGGGTCACTTCAAATAGTAGGTGAGACAAATACTGGCATTACGTTTCAAGCTAAATATTCATACAAGAAAGATTTATCATTATACATTTCGAAAGCTAATTGAATTTACTCCATTATAATAATCATTTGGATTACATTAATCAACACTTTGAAGAGATCTGATGAGAATAAAGCTGAAGGTAAAGGAATTTTTTGTTTCGATTTGTTTTCACTCACTCCTTTTCTCCTAACCTCAACCTCTATAAGCATGCAAATCACCCCAATCACTGTTTAAAATGATACGAAATTTATTCCCTTTCAATACGATACCAAATGTGTTGACTTGTTGCTTTTTTAAATATATTTGTGATCAGTTTTAGATACTCGGGTAGAAATTTCACACCGCTCCAAAAAGTTCATTCCAGCGAAAACAAGGGGATAACGGGTTTTTATTTCTGGGTGGAAAGAGTTAATACTACCGTACCGCTTTATTTTAATCCGATGTTTTTAATATTACTTGTTAACATATTCATATTTCCTATCCCAATAATTTATTCATTTTAACCCTTTTTCATGCATTTTTCTCCTATTATTTTTCCATTCTAGATAAGTGATTTTATCACATTTGTTTTGTAAAGCGCTTTGAAACCTTTTTGCATGGAAAGCGCTATATAAATAATCTTATTATTATACAACTGTCGATTTTATTCCATGTAACAATGTTTTGCATTTCTTTTAGAAATATTGCAGTTTCAGTAAAATGTACGTAGCTGCCAACCAGTACCTAAAAAACTACTATTTGGTACGTTCTTTTGGCTTTGAGTCCACAAGGCTATCTTTACGGCGTACCTTGAAAAGTACATATATCAGGGTTAATCGTAATCAAAGCAAACAAAATACACCTTAAGTTAATGGCAGTGGCAAAGCAGAGACTCGAGAGAGATTGGGGTAAAAATCTGGAGAGGTCATTCTGAGTTCGCAAAGCTACAATCGCACTTTGCGAGAAAGGCATTTAGGTTAAATTATCAGTGTTCTCTGGAATATTACTGGGCAAGCTAGAAAATTAATTTTCGTGATCAGAGTCTTTTTTGGATTTGGAAAAGTTGGCAGCTATGAGTTTGAAGTCTGCATGTGACGAAGGAATGTTATCTGTATACTTTGATTTGAGGAGGGGGGGGTGGGGGGGTGAGAGGTCGTCACCATGCCTCTGGATTAATGCAGAGACAGAAACAGGTTCTTTTATTAAAAGTTGTGTTTGTTCTCAACAGGAGGATTGGCAGCTTGCGTTCCTCTACATTTCATCTTTTCCTGACATTGTCAGGGACAGTGTTGAAGTTGTTTCCAGTCATCATAGTCAGATTCTTGCAAGGTTTACACTCACAAGGTAAAAGTGCTTTTCTTGAACCCCAGAAATTTGATATAGACAAAATCTATAAATTAAACCAGTAAGTAAGGTTCTAAGTTTCCCCATAGTCCCAAAGCTTTTATTTTGTTTCTGTAGTGTCTATACAGACAGGCGACTCAAGATCACTTTTCCCCACATTTTTATCACAGCTGACAGTTGCCTTGCTTTCTCTGAGTATAAGCTTCATCTGGCCTAGAATTAAATGAACAAGTTTGTTGTTTCTATTATAAATATTTTAGTGAGGGGGTTGGCTGGCACTACTGGTAAGGCCTGCTTCATTCCTTTCACTCTTTTCCTTATCTTTCATCTTGCTTTTTCCTCTTAATTCACCCTGATACCACTGTGTTTATGGTGGACGGGGTAGCTTCCATTCGAATGAAATAAACAATCAATGCTTCAAATTTTGTTTAGTTCCCAATCTTTTGAAATAGTATTTAAATGTTGAACTGAACACTGTAAAAGATGTATTCTCTCTCCCATTAAGGTGATAAATTTTTTGACAACATTCTCCAAGTCTTTAAGTTCCTACTACAGTCGCTACCATATTTTAGGGGTAAGTCATTTTTGCATTTTTCTTTTTTTAATGTTTATTTTGTTATGTTTTTTTTATTGGTTTTTTAATTTTTCTGTTCTTCTTGTTGTTGTTGTTGTTGTTGTTGTTGTTTGTTGTTGTTGTTTTTGTTGTTGTTGTTTTTCTTCCTCTTCTTCCTCTTCTTCTTCTTCTTCTGCTTTTCTGCTTCTTCCTCTTCCTCTTCTTCCTTCTTCTTCTTCTTCTTCTTCTTCTTCTTCTTCTTCTTCTTCTTCTTCTATCATTGTATTGTTTCCTCTTAGGGAGGAGGGGGGAGGGGGTTGGTTGGTCCTGAGGACGGAATTTTTACCACAAACCAGACAAATCTTGTTTATTGAACTACTGGATGTAGCAGTTCATTCCCTTCACATTGATACCATAAAAAAAGCTCAGTATCGATACTTTCATTGAAGACCATTTTTTCTTAATATATAATAAATCTACAACATTTGTTTCATCTGATTTTGAATTAGAAATATATACAGGATATACACTTTGTTTATCTTATGGAGATAAGCGAAGACATTGACAGATAGCCTTGGATTTTCAAACTTTGGAATATCTTTAAGGGAGATTGGGTAAACTAAACTATCCATATTTATTTCGTCTTCATGTTTTTTATATTTTATCACTCTATCTACATGATCTATTGCTGGAAATAACTTTTCTTATACAGACCATAAGAAACATTTGTTATCTTGTAAGTTTTTAACGTTGATAATATTGTGTCATTTGAATGGAGTAGGAATATATGATGAAGCTTTTAGATAATCTACTTAATAAAGTTTTACTGTTGCTTCAGTTATTCTAACAAATACAAACCCACTACCTTTTTCTTGTAAACTATCAACCCATGAATTAAAACTAGTTAATAGTTTTAATAAAGTAACTATCTAAATTATTATTAGATTTTATTGTTTCTACCGATGATTATAATAAGCGTCAACTATTTGTGTTGCTAGAGAAGTTCTATAATCACACTTAAGAATTATCTTAATCTTTATTGGAGTATTAGTTATAAGTATTTTCTCTTTAAGTTTATTGATATATTTTGTTTGATCATCTTCATTAATATCATCAATGATAAACTCTCTAATGATATCACTGTAAAAGTCTTGGTTCTTATACTGTCCATTTTTATAGAAATCATTTTATTTAGGAAAATATTTTATACTTTTATTTTACAGTAATACTCTGTTTGATAAGTTGAATTTCTATTTACAAACTCTTGATAGGCTTGCTTATATTTCTCTTTAATAAATAATCAAAATTGATAGTGGCTTTGTTTCATTGGTTTTTCACGTTCTTTACACCTACCTTTATAACCATCGGGGCATGTTTTCTCTTTTCTATATAATGTATAGGTTTTAAATGATGACATAACTTACATTTTTTCCTTCCATTTTTTATTAGAAATAATTTTTGTAAAAATACTGCGTTTCCCTTAAGAGTTCAAAATATTGTTATTGAAGCATTTTTTGTAGATCTGAGGCTGAGCGAGATCTGCGCCTAAAGGTATTACTGTATAGTATTATGAGATACTCTGCGCGGTTGGAAGGCAGTAAAGGGGACGTATGGGATATCTCAAAGACTCTCATATCAAAACCAAAACTGTGGTCTCAACACGTCCAAACCCCTTACTTCTGCCATCAGCATGAGTACAAGAGGGACCCCGGAACAGTTGAAATAGGGTTGATAAAGTATTTTAGGGTGTATAGCGTTACAAAGTATTAAACTATATTTTTAGGTTTATATGCGAAAAAGCATTCGAGATACTTGAAACAACATTTTCAATGGGATTGTCTCAAAATGTTTCTTTTGGACAGTGATTTGCGATCCACTTTTTATTTATTGTCGATTCCCCCAATTTTAGTATATAGCAAAGCAATACAAAATATCTCTTCAAATTTTGCTAAAATTGTTTTTTGTGATTAAATTTGCCAAAAAGTGGAAAGGTTGCTGTACAGGTGTGCATTGTTTTTAAATTATTCATAAAATCAAAATCGTTTATTTTATTGAAAATCGCTACTGAGTACGGCTAGATATTGAACCCAATAATGCATGTGCAAAGTTATAGCCAAATTTATTCAAAACTGAACAAGTATTGAAGTTGTAGGTATTTTAAGCAGCATTACCATGACAACTATGTAATCTTTTTTCTCAGCTAATTTAAACATCCTGAGTACACTGTAGTAGTCAAAATGGTTCATTTCAAATGATTAAATAAAACGTATTCAGGACACTCTAAGATCAATAAGTAATCACGGCGAGCGGTTCAAAACCCTTGGCTGATTCAGGTTTTTCCTGCTGTTGTACTCTTAGGACATGTACTTCACTATGCTTTCATCACTCGACTCAGGTGTGAATGAGTGCCCATCCATCCAGCCATGGGTCGAGAAAAATGTTGTCAGTTTACTAGTAAGAAGCACCTAACAGGCTGCTTTACTAGTGAGCTGAGAAAAATTTTGAATGAAATGGTCTTTTGGGGGATTAAGGATTTGCAGTCGTTCGACTTATGTACAGTCATTCAACTGATGTACATTCAGTGAGCCTACCCTTGTCTGGGGATACAGACTATAAATCCATCTTTATCCATATTATATTTTATTCCATTGGTATATTCAG
This sequence comes from Doris montereyensis, assembly GCA_037039925.1. Taxonomy (NCBI): domain Eukaryota; kingdom Metazoa; phylum Mollusca; class Gastropoda; order Nudibranchia; family Dorididae; genus Doris; species Doris montereyensis. Next base: position 33,592 of record JAXRKP010002748.1, read on the forward strand.
GGCATTCACTCTGTTCTTCTCTCTCACTGTTTCTGTTTTGACCCCCTTCCCCAAAGGGAGGAGAGCCACACCTTCTTCCCCTCATGTACGCCAGACTTTGCTTGATGAAAGCCAGCCACCATGTCTTGGTCTCAGCTCTCCACCTCCTTGACATCACCGCCTTGGACCAGCTCTAATCACTGCAACAATAACATTACAACTCATCAACAATATCAATGAAAGGAAGAGAATGGAGGCTTTGTGTGATGATTTGGTGGTGGCCCAGAAGGTAAGATGTCTGCCTCTCATTGTTTCAACCGAAAGATTATGGCTTCGTGGCCCGACAGATTGAAAAATGTTCTCAGAGCTGTTTTTGTTATAGACAAAATCCACCCCCTTGGTCCAGCTAGGTGGATTGACACTTATTTCCATCGGAGACTGACAATATAAAAGGAGATGCATTGTGCAGTTTACAGCAATCTGTGCAGGCAAAAGATCAAATGAAATAGAGAAGTAGATAAAAATGTCGAGAAGGGACACGAACCTGTGACTTTTTGGTTGAGAGGCCAACAACTTGCCTCTGGACCACTGTCCAAAGAGAGATACAGGGACAAAGCGAAAGGGGGGGGGGAGACAGACAGACAGACAGACATATTATGTTGGATTCTTTATGGGAAGACATTTGAAATGTTCAGGTGTTTTTCAAGAGAAACAGATTGTTACAGGTACTTGTACATTGTTATACTGTAATGTAATCTTTTTTTTTAATAAATATCTTAATGCTATAAATAAATAAATGAATCAAGAGATAAATAATTGTGTCTTCGCTACTTTTTCTTGTTTATTGCTTTTATTTCACTTTATTCCAGTGCACATTGTTCGAATTGTTTTGTGAGTGCTTGGTGGAAGTTACTGATAGGTCCGGCTTCTTGCCCTCCATTCTTTTTTTATTTTTATGTTTCTCTCTTGCTCTCTGTGTCTCTGTCTCTCTCCGTCTCTGTCTCTCTGTGTCTGTCTGTCTGTCTGTCTGTCTCCCTCTCTCTCTCTCTCTCTCTCTCTCTCTCTCTCTCTCTCTCTCTCTCTCTCTCTCTCTCTCTCTCTCTCTTTCTCTCTCTCTCTCTCTCTCTCTCTCGCTCTCTCTCTCTCTCTCTCTCTCTCTCTCTCTCTCTCTCTCTCTCTCTCTCTCTCTCTCTCTCTCTCTCTCTCTCTCTCTCTCTCTCCCCTCTCTCTATCTATCTATCTCATCTTTCCCCCTCTCTCTCTCTCTCTCTCTCTCTCTCTCTCTCTCTCTCTCTCTCTCTCTCTCTCTCTCTCTCTCTCTCTCTCTCTCTCTCTCTCTCTCTCTCTCTCTCTCTCTCTCTCTCTCTCTCTCTCTCTCTCTGATCAAGGGACACGCTTCATGTATGATTGCAGGAAGGAGGTGTGCAGATTACTTGCAGTATCAATCATACGACCACAATGCGATATCATCATATATGCAACGGCTCTGTGAACAAATTCAATGAAACTCTAAAAGAAGACCCTAGGAGACTGTAATGGACAACCGAGACAGTGGCATCGGTTGTCAACCCACTGCGTATTGCATATAAAGACGTCCCACTAAGTTTGCTCCATTTGAGTTGCTATATGGCAGAACTGTTAGAAGTCCCATAAGAATAATGTGGCAACTATGGACAAAGGATATCGAGGAGCCAGAGGTCAAATCTAGATATCAGTATGCATTGGAACTGAGAGAACGCCTGGAAGAGAGTTGAAAATTAGCTCAGGATGAGCTTACGAAGCTCAAGGAAAACAGAAGTCGTATTACGATGAAGGGCACAGCTGAAAGTTCAACTCTGGTGACAAAGGACTTGTGCTATTACCAACTGATATGAATAAGCTTCTGTATAATGGAAAGGTTCATTTGAAGTTGAAGTAGTACCATCGGTTGGGATCAATGCCTACAAGGTGAAGGTGCAGAACAAGACAAAAGACATTTCACGCTGAAACGCTTTATTTCTCGGACGGATAAAAAGGTCGACATGGGTGAAATAATAACTGACGCAACGTCTGTGGCATCAGCAAGGCAACAAACTATCATCATGTAAACAGATGCGTCGACTGGCAGTGAAGGCAGCTGCGATGGACTCCAGTGGTGCAGTGAGACTCGTGGAGATGATGCCTGCACGGCGGCAGCGGCGGACGAGTGCGTCGGCGATACGATGGCCCAGAGGAGGTTCACGTCGAGTTTTTGTCATCTCGTTGTGTTGAGGATAACCAGAAGGCTTTCAACGATGTGACAGGGGCACGTGATTCAACCTATCTAGGTGACGTGGACAACTGGACAATGATTCGACGACGAAGCAATATCTGCAGAGGACCCCGCTGATCTGAAAACATGGGGTCAACAGGAATCTCATCGAGAAGTTAAGTTCGGAGACAACCTGGCGCGGGAGGAATGCAAGCATTTGTTTGATCTAATCTGTCAATATGGAAGTTTGTTTTCAAATGTTCCTGGCTGTTGTCAACTCGCGGAGCACCGCATCGATTTAACCTTGGACGTGCCAATTCGCCAACGTCCCTATCCTGAGCCTTACGCAATACAAAGTGCGTTGAAATCTGAACTGTAAACCATGAAAGACATTGGAATCCTCAAGAAAAGTTCGTCCTCGTATGCTTCACCCTTAGTGGTAGTGAAGAAGGATGGAACGGATCGTATATGCGTTGATTATCGTCGACTTAACAAGCTCATCGTATTCGATCCACATCGACCAGTCCATCCTTCCGACGTGTTTCAAAATTTAGGTGGTGACAACTATTTCTCCAAGATCGACCTGAGTAAAGTCAGGGAAGAGGATGTGTCAAATGGGAGAGCATTATACGTTTGTCCGGATGCCGTTTGCTTGATGAACTCTGGAGCGGCGCTGAGCAGGGCTGTGAAGAGACTGCTGGACCGCATGGATCACGTGACGACCTATGTGGACGATCTACTGGTGCATACGGAGACTTTGCGGGGAACATCTGTGTACCCCGAAGGAGTTTTTCAGTCGTCTGCAGGAATCTGACATTACAGTGAGACCCACTAAGTGTGTGCTGGGAGCCCCTGAGATCGACTTTGTGGGACATTCACTCAAGTAATGTGTTGTTGGACTTCGTGAGGACAACATCTCCAAAGTGAGGGGCGCCCTAAGACCTACCACCAAGAAGCAAGTGGAATCATTTTAGGGATTAATTGGCTATTATCAAGATTGTATCCCTAACTTTGCTGCCGTTGTAGCGCCATGGTCAGACTTGTTGAGAAAGGGACAGACTAATGTAATTGAATTAAACAATCCTCAAGAACAGGCATATTTATATTGCAAAAGTGTAATTGTATCCAAACCTGTGTTGTAATTACCTGATATGAAGAGCGAGTTTGTTTACGATGGATGCTTTTAATCGTGGTATTGGTGCATCTAGCAGGAGGACAGTGGTGTTTTACACCTCACTGCTTTGCTAAAGTAGAAAATTGCTACCACGTGAAGTAAGATACTCAGCCATAAAGCGTAAATGTCTTACAATTATTTTAGCGGTCATGAGATTTCAGCTATATTTGTTCGTACTGCAGACTGACCATCGACTTCTTGATCCATGCTACTAAGTTTACATCTCGTAGAATTATGAGATGGGCTTTGTCTTTTGCAGCGCTATGACTTAGAGACCCAGCATGTTAAAGGAAATGATAATGTTGGGGCTGATTCTTTAAGTCGGGTGGTGTAATTAAATTCCTTATGTGACTGAATGGATCGTTTTCTAATAATTGAAAGATGGCTTTT
>JAXRKP010002749.1:0-5000 GCA_037039925.1 Doris montereyensis
CGCGCACGCAAATAATAATAATAATAACCACGACAACAACAACGATAAACTTAAACGACAACATTGGCGTGCCGAACGACAACAACAACAACAACACCAACAGCAACAACACCAACACCAACATAACACCAACTACAATAACAATAATAATAATAACAACAATAGTAATAATAATAATAATAATAATAATAATAATAATATAATAATAATAATTACAATTATAATAACAATAATAATAACAATATAATAATAATAATAATAACAATAATAATAATAATAATAATAATAATAATAATATAATAACAATATAATAATAATAATAATAATAATAATAATAATAATAATAATAATAATAATAATAATAATAATAATAATAATAATAATAATAATAATAACAAAAATAATAATAATAATAATAATAATAATAATAATAATAAAAATAATAATAATAATAATAATAATAATAATAATAATAATAATAATAAAAATAATAACAATAATAATACTACTAATAATAATAATAATAGTAATAATAATAATAATAATAATAATAATAATAATAATAATAATAATAATAAGAAGAATAATAATAATATTATAATGATAATAATAATAATAATAATAATATTAATAATAATAATAATAATAATAAGAATAATAATAATAATAACTATAATAATAATAATTATAATAATAATAACAATAATAATAATAATAACAATAATAATAATAATAATAATATAATAATAATAATAATAATAATAATAATAATAATAATAATAATAATAATAATAATAATAATAATAATAATAATAATCATCATAATAATAATAATAATAATAATAATAATAATAATAATAATAATAATAATAATAATAATAATAATAATAATAATAATAATAATAATGATAATAATAATGCATTTTATATTGCGCCATTATTCATATAGAGTCTAGGCACCCATTACAAAAATAATAAGAAAAAAAACCCATATAATATTACTTACTCACCACACACACAACCAGACGGGAAAAATGAAAAAAAAAACGGGTTAAAAAATTAATTTGTTAAATGATACTCTCTCTTTATTAGAAACATTAAAAACTTTTGTAAATAATATGTCTTCAGCTCTTCTTGGAAACATCGAGAGATGGCGACAACACATCATTGAAGAGGCGAAATATGACAATAAGTGACAACTCCACTAATAAAGACAGAACAAACACGTGACGTTTCGAGTATAACCCTTCGTCAGACAACAAATGAGAAATGTCTAGAATCTAGATCTCGAGTAATACCTCCGACATCAGCACATGTGATGTCAGAATAAATAGGGAGAAAGAAAGGAAGAAAAAGACACTTATGTTATGTCCTGATAGTAGTATGACAATGAAGATGACTAGATCTAGATGTATTAGCAATATTTAAAAAAAAAAAAAAACGTAAACAACAGAGAGATGCGGGCAATGTGAACTATCTAAATAGTTGTGAATAATACGCAGAGTGCGTATAGTACTTATACTACACAATGACATAAACTAAGAAAACATAACAAAAGAGGTTAAATATTTTCATTCTTTTATATCAGTCATATTATTATCATGAAAATGACATGAATGACATACATCTTAGTAAAAATACTTTCTCAAGAAGATGCGACCATGTTTGGAAGTGAAATTACGCTCATTTAAAAGAAGCAACAAAGAATCCAAGATCATTCAGAATATTTAAAACATCAATCTATAGAGGTTTACAGTAGTATTCTGTAAGTATTTACAACAATATTTATTTGGAGAATTCTTTATACGATAAATGAATATTGATTAGGAAAACAAATATTATCAATAACGCGATGAGAATGCATGATAATCTGTCCACAATAATGAAAAACCAGCAAACGTGTAATGCGTTTTAACAGCTCACCCCGACCCCAATAAAAACACTGCCAAAAGACATCAAACTCAAGATCCAAGATAGTCTCTTGGATCGAAAAGGAAACAAACAAGACATGACTTATAGAGAAGATGAATGAACAAATTAAACTAGCAATAAATAAACCAGGCCAACAATCAGTCAATACACTGTTCTTGGCATGTTTTCTTGCTAGTGTCATACATAGCCGCGAAGAAAGGAGAGATTCGTGCACAACTACCATGGCTGCATAGATGGTACACCATGGGGTCAGTGCGGTGAAGACTCGGACATCATCAAAAGAAATGGCAATAATCAAAGTCTTCCTTTGGATCCTGTTCGATTAAGGTATAGAAAAACATAAATTATACAACATAACGTTTGATCTTAATTTTAATTTAATAATGATATCTTATTCAAGACAATTTAAGTCTTATAGATGCCTACGTATGCGTACCTAAACAGAACGTTTTATATTGTAATGCACTGTTTTGAGTATTTGGATTCAATAGATATTTCATAATAAAACTTTTATAATCTGCTTCCTGCTGCCTTGATAAACTTGAAATGTCTCAACCAAATTTGTAGAACTAAATTTACTACAGACAGACAGACAGTGACAATAGGGAAGAGACAAGTCCGACACTGTAAACATGCAATGAGTGGGCGTATTCAGCCATAGGTTTCAATTTCATGAATTGATAACACAAAGTATTGTACACTTTTCATTATTCAAGGTTATTCATCACGGAAATAAAGGGTTAATACTTGTGTGAGTGTTCTTAAAGGTGTAAACAAACCTTCCATAGATAACACCTATCACTAAAGACCCCAACATGGCGCCCACGTTGCTAGCAATCAAGAAAAAGGAGCCACCCTGAACATCAGTGTTCGAGATCAGGATCAGATCATTGAAAGCTGGGCCTTTCTGGGATTTCACTATGCCCTGTATAAGAAAAATGAATATTATTCTTTGTTAAAGCTGCACAATATCGTATCATTAAAATCAATGGGCATAGGGAGTCTCATAAAAGCGTAAACATAGTGTACAGGAGTCAAGTATTCACGAAGAGAATTGTACAATATGACTGAAAAAAGGGAACTATAGTACCAATACACAAATAAGGATCAAACTGTGGTAAGGTCAAACTATAGATATCACTGATATGCGTACCAGGAAAAGTGTATACCAGTACTAGAAATGAGACCGAGAAAGGGAGAATATTTACAATTAGATGAAGCAATATTGACTTATACCTTTGTTTCATTGAATTAGAATAGGCTTTTGACAATGTGAGGAGCGATGAACTATGACATGCTTTAAAAGAACATAATGCTGAACAAAAAAATAATAGAAGTTATTAAACATTTCTACAATGAACCAACGTGTGCAATGAGAGTAGCGGAAACTTATTTGAATAATTTGAAGAAGTCGTAAGAGTTAGACAAGATTGTATTCTGAGCCTCTATTGTTTATCCCATTTATTGATTTAGTTAAAAGGCATCTTCAAAGATGAAGAAAACGAATGTAGGTATGTGGAAACCCAAATTATGCTAATAATTAGGAAGATAAAACACACCTTAAACTGGGTAAGGAGAAATTAAAACACGTTCAAAACTACAATCACCTAGAATAATGATCAACTCAGAGGGAAAATCAGAGAAGAAATTAACCAGAAAAATCCAAAAATCAATGACAATATACAACCATCTAGGAAAAGACATTTAGGTAAACAGAAAGTGTCAACAAAACCAAAATGACAGTATACAATACACTTTATTTTCCTAGTTTGCTCTATGACAGTGAAACCTGGACGTTAGATAGTAGTAATCTGGTTAGGCAAAGACAGCTGAAATGAAATATTTCAGAAGAAAGTAGTCAAGACTGAATGAGACAAAATTGGAAACACAACAATAAAAGATCAAACCCTGTAGATGGTTTGAAACTAAGATTAAGATAGAACAAGTCCAACTCAGATGGTCTGGGTATGTAAACAGAATAATTGAAATGAGAATAGCTAGATCAGTATACAATGCATAAAACCCAAAGGTAAAAAAAGATCAAAGGCAGACCTCGAGAAAGTGTTACGGAGATATTATAGAAGCATATTGCAAAAAAATGTATACGTTCAATGAAGAAAAAGAAAAAAGCAGGACAGGGTAGCCTGCAGAAATATCACGAGTATTTAAACCCATACACCAGAAGGTGGAATGAGCTGATAAAGAAAGAAAAGAACTATTTAAACAGAAATATCAAAAAAATTTTTGGCTTATTTATCAGGTTTTTAATGAAAGACAAAGCCAAGATTTCAAACAATTTTACAATGTAAGATTTGACAATCATATACATTTAAAGCAAGATTCTGATTCTTTTTAGTTTGTGGCTTTCTAGTAAATACATGAAGTTTTGATAAAATTGATTTGTTTATTCTGGAAAAATGAAGTATCATTGCAAACCAGAGAGTAGCTTAGTGAGTGTACTAATGTATGTATAGTATATACACAGTGAATTTCGACTCAAAGGAAGAAATTTCCTTTGACATAAGTGTTGACAAGGTAGTACTACCCATGTGATATTCGTGTATTGATAATTTATTATAATTTATTGCTATGCGAATGTGGGTATCCGTGATCGAGGTATTTGAAAAGCATATTTTTCGCGGTTTTCAATTGTATTAAGTTTTCTTTTCTTTTGGTCAACTTAAGAAGAACTTATTATTTCTTGCTTTCGTTAAATTCGATCACAACGCCTCATTATTGAATCATGCATGGAACTAATTTAACATGGATAGCTATCAAATCGCATTAAGTAAACTTACAAAAACAAACAAAGTTGTTGTTGATGCAGTGAAGATAAGAGGTCTGTTTCTCGGCATAGCTGTTCTAATGTTGGATGCACAAATGTAGAATGTAGTAAAGTGATTGTAAATTACAAATCCTTTCTGGTAAAAGAAACAGCAATTATCTCCCCTTTTAGAAGATGCTTCACTTATTAGGATTTCTGTAGACAAACAAAGATACAAGGCAGTGAGGATATGACAACAATACGGATAACTGAAGAACGTGTATATGTGCATATTTATGTGTAA
>JAXRKP010002749.1:10000-24577 GCA_037039925.1 Doris montereyensis
AGGTATTAACAAAATTGACTATAACTTTTAACACACGTTATCTGGTTCAATATCTAGGTTCACTCAGTAGCTTTTTTTTGATAAACGAAACGGTTTTCATTTATGAATTTTTGAAAATGCAACATTTTGAAGAGATATCAAAAAAAGCTACTGGAAGAAATTTATTTCTTTTATAGATGGTATATATCAAATTTGGGGCCAATCGGACAATCAATAAATAAAAAAGTAGATTGCATATATCACTGTCAAAAAGTAACATTTTGAGAAAATCACATTTTAAATATTTTTTTCTGTTATTTTAATGTTGTTTTTCGCATATAAACCTATAAAAGAATAATATAATACTTTGAAACACCATGCAATGTGAAAGGCTATCAAACACTTCATGTGGACCGTATTTTAACTGCTTCAGATCCCTTATACTCTTGTCGGTATGACATTTTCTTATGACAGGTGCACGGAATGTTTCCCGTAATATTCGGCCGATCATAAATAATATTGACGATAATTCATCAAACGTAGATACTGCAGATAGCGTATTTTGTGGTAAGTAAAATGAGTACCAACTTGATATACTGTAGACCTCATTTCCGACTTTTTACATCCGATGTCTTGAAGGTTAGGCCGGATCATTTCTTTGAAAAACCGTATAAAATGTAAAAATCGATACTGAGCCTTTGTTATGGTATTCAACTCGATTCAATAAAACTTTAATGTACTCATAAAGGCATATCATCAATTGTCAAGGGACTGCTCTATTCAGTAGTGCAAAAAAAGAGTTTTGTCCCATTTGTGGTAAACCTGCACCTTTTCAGGACCTCCCCCCCCCCCCTTTATTGACACACTGTGCGTGCGAGTAGTACAGGAGGATAAGTGGTATGCGTTTGGTCTTTTTTCCTCCTACGATGTTGAGGGCGTCTTTACGGGGTACAATTTTAGGTCCCTTGACAAAGGATGGCCCTGGGGTAGGCTCTACGTAAGAAAAAATCAAACATTTTGGCGCTTCCTCTGTGTATGGGTGCTCGGCAGAACAGATGAGGTCTGCGACGGAGCAATTGAGGGTCTGAAATTGCATCTTTGCAGCGTGGTGAATGAGAGGATGTATAGGGGAGATAGCTTATGACTAGACTGCTTTCTGCTGCCGTATTTGTACGTCAAAATATGGTAGTTGTAAGACCATGTTATAAACCGGTGGAAAAAGATGGTGCAATGTTTGTGATAACCACCTAGAGGTCACTTCAGCCTGCCTGGCTGCCTGCCCGTTCCTGCCTAGCCCCCCGCCTGCCTTGCCAACGACCTGCCTTTTATTCAAAAGGTCATTCAAGACCTGCCCGCCTTTAAACCCCTCCTTGCCAAGCCTGCCTCTCTGCCTGCCTGCCTGCCTTGCTGCCTGCCTGGCCTGCCTGCCTTCCGCCTCCTGCCTGCCTGCCTGCCTCGCTGCCTGCCTGCCTGCCTGCCTGCCTTCCGCCTCTTCGCCTGCCTGCCAACCTTGCCCGCCTGCCTGCTGCCTGCCTGCCTTGCCAAGCCTGCCTCCTCTTGGATGTACGTCACCGCACGGAAAATGTTATAAAAGGGGTGGAAAAGATGGTGCCTTGTTGTGATTGTGTCCCGCTGCATACTGTCATAACCACAACATTGGCGACGAGAAGTCTTTCTTGCTGCTTAATCAAGCCAAAGACGGAGAACCTAAGCCCGCCAGCTTACCTGTTCCTTGGTAACGTATTTCCATTTGACCAAAATCAGTCTTCTCAGTCCCACTCTTGTTCTGCTGCTTACTGGTATTTCCATACCATAAAATCGATCTACTGCTTGCCGGTATTTCCATTTTAACATAGAAAATCGGTATTTCCATTTTAACATACAATCATCTAATGCTTGCCGGGATTTCAATTTTAACATACAATCAGTATTTCCATTTTAACATAAAATCGATCACTGCTTCTTGCTGGTATTTCCATTTTTAACATAAAATCGATCTACTACTTGTCGATATTTCCATTTTCACATAAAATCGATTACTACTTGCCGGTATTTCCATTTTAACATAAAATCGATCTACTACTTGCCGGTATTTCCATTTTAACACAAAATCATCTACTGCTTGCCGGTATTTCCATTTTACCATACAATCATCTACTGCTTGCCGGTATTTCCATTTAACAAAATCCATTCCGCTCTGGGTACAGTCTGAACGTTTCTCAATCCCAGCAGACAGAACGTCGGAAATATTCTTGACAAATCAGTCTGGTGCCACCCTACAAGCTACTGGCAAACTTGGCACGCCAGTCTGACCCGCCACGCGACGTCAATGACTTATAGATGGAGGAAATTGTGCAACATGTGGCCGGACAACTACAACCCGAAGCTATTTGTGGTTCGAGAACGGTACAAGTTCTGGACGAAGACGGAGAGGCGCTAAGTGGAGAACGCTCACGAGCTCGCCGCTAGAATCCGTCAGGAGGCGGCAACCTGCGATTTTGTCGCTAAAGGACCCTGGACGAGGCGATGAGAACTGGGAACGGCTGGACGCAGAGGTTTTGCTGGGACGAAAACCTTTAGCCTCTCCGCAATCCTGAACCGTCAAATCCTGTGGGACAACTAAGACCTTGCCACCACCAAAGGGGTCAACAGAGAAGACCTTAATACAGATGCAATGGGCCTCAGTCACAGGACTCGTGTCGCTTCAAGGAAACAGTGCGTGATTTCTGTGATATCACAGGTCACATTAAGAACGCCTGTCTCATCAGCCTGTGTCGGTGAGGCACGTAAAATCGGAGACACACACAGTCAGGTAGAACACAGCTCGACCCCTGATTCAGACATGTTATCTCAGGAAGACACTCATTGTTTTTGAGATGGACACTGGGTCTAGGGACATCTTCATCTCCCAGAGTACTTGGACCCGTCTAGGGAGACCGCCACTATCGCCATCAACCTGCCAATACCGGTGTGCTTCCGATAAAAACTACCGTTGGTTGGTGTGGCTAAACTACCAACAGCAATATCAAAAGACTAAGACGGCAGAGATATTGTGTGTGGTGACAAACGTCAATCTTAACCTCTTGGGCAGGACAGCGATCAAAGATCTTCACATATCCGTGGACAATCTTATTGACAGAGGCTCCGATGTCCACAAAATCGATGACGATTCATCTTTGAAGAGAGCATGCAAGAAACTGTGCTCTGAGAAGCCCAGAGCTCTTCCTGAAAGAGCTAAGGATATTGACAGGGTTTGAACTGGAAGTGAAATTCAAGTCAGATGCCGCTCCAGTATTCCGCAAACTTGTCCAGTGCTAATCGCAATCCAAGAGGATCTTGACCAAGCTTTACAGGCCGGGATCAACAAAGACATTTGGCAATTAACACAGTTCAATCCTTATGGTACTGCAGTTGTGCCGATTAGGAAGAATGCCTACATCAGATCCGTCTGGGTTCCGAGTCTCAGAAGCGACTGGCTCTCAACACCATATGGTGTTTTTCTGCAAACCGACTGCCATTCGGTATCACATCCGCTCCAGGCTACTTTCAAGAGATAATGGATTGTATGACGCAAGATCTTCCTGGCGTGGCTGTATACCTGGATGACAACTTCGTGAGTGGAGATACCGCAGACAAACACTCAGTAATCTACTACAACGACTCAAAGACAAAGGTCTGCGTTGCAAGTTGGAGAAATGTGCATTTACGCAGCCCTGGGTGGAGTACTCTAGGCCATTATCTCTCCAGAGATGGCATAACCAAAGGATCGAAAGCCGACGCCGTCTAAAGCATGCCAGCTCATGTGAACGTGTCCAGCCTCAGATCGTTCCTAGGACAAGTGCAATTTTATAGCAAGTTCCTCTCCAACATTTCAACGGTGCTCTGGAACCACTATACCGGCTCACAAAGAAGGAGATATCTTGGTGATGGGGACGAAGGAACAAACTGCTTTCAAGAGGATTAAACAGATGCTGGGCTACGGATACACTCTTGTCCATTTTGACGCATCCCTTGAAGTAGGGATATCATGTGACGCGTCGGAAGTGGGAATTGGAGCCGTTCTTTTCCATCGATATCCTGATAGAACTGAACGATCGATTGCTAACGCCTCGAAAACCATGTCGGACTGTCAATGCAAGTACAGTCAAATACAGAAGGAAGCACTGGCCATCATCTTTGCCCTGAACAAATTTCATCAATTCCTGTAGGGCCGAAAATTCATCCTTGTTACTGATCACAAGCCGCTGATAGCTCTTTTCGGCCCAACAAAATCAATTCCGGCATTGGCTACAAACAGACTGGCAAGATGTGCACTCACTCTGAGCCAATACGATTACACGATAGAATACAGGAACACGACGAAGCACGGAAATGCTGACGCATTAAGCCGTTTACCATCAGGGCCCGACACTGTCTTCGACAAGAAAGAAGCTGGAGCAGACACATCCACAATCTGTAAAGATGATATCTCCCACAGACCCGGGAGCCCTGATTAAGGAATCTAGAAATGACCCTGTGTTCACGGCTGTCATGGAATTCACTCAACGTGGATGGCCAGAAAGTTTAGAGGACAAAGGTAGACTGCCTAAACGAAATCCAAGATCTCGTCGACAGTTCCCTGAGATGAATAGTGCCGTGATCCCCACGTATGACTGGGCCAATCATCTCGCCCCAGTCTTTATAAAAGCGAAAACCATCAAAATGTTCCACCATTTCATCATGAATGGCAGTGGATCCATCACCTGTATGGAGAACATTGATTCGATCCAGGAGCAACAGCGTCTTGTGAAAAATAATGTCACAGTGCTGACGGATCTGCATTCTGTCATTAAAGCTCCTGGTTTGAATGCCAAATGCCAGCAATATCTATAAAAGGAGATAAAACCATTCATTGCGGAGGAAAACCAATATACTGTTACTCCAAGACCTCATCTTCTCCCAAACACCATTGATGAGGTTTCGAACACAGATAATGAAGAGACCATCGAACCAGAGCCGGTGTTGACAGCAAGATTTGGACAACGAGGACGGGGGAGAGGACGTGGACGTGAAGTAAAAAGGAAATTACCTGCATGATTTGTGAGTACATACAGGTATATCTTCTATTTCTTCATACCGGTACCTGTTTCCTATCATTTACATGAGTATTGTGTGATAAGTGTCGTTTCTCTTTGTAAACCTTTAAATAAATGCGTTTTTTCTCAATTCATCTGTTCCAAACCTGGGCTGTAATTTAGATAATTGAGTCAAATAAAAAGCAAAATGCTCAGATAGATCTGTAGAATGCAGAAATATGTTAATCAGAGAAAGTCAAGTTTGAACGATGTGAAGGGTTTTCCCATGCCGCGACACAAATGTGCCCGTTTTGATACATGAATTTTCATACATTCCTTCTACACACAAGCTTGTGATATAAGTATCAATCATTCTTTCTTATTTTTCTGTGAAACATGTACCGCTATGCGAGTCGGTCATGGGTCAGTAGATTAATTTTTTTCAGTTTTGAAAAGCTTTTTTTACAATAAAACGTTTTTCTCAAAAAGATAATTTCAGTCAGAAAGTTGTCAATAGATTTGCAGGAAATTGAAAGAGTCCTTAAACGTATAATAATTATTTTATTTATATCTGTAACATCTTATACAATTTTATCGTCAAAAATATATCTGAAAAATGGCATTTTTGCTTTATTCAAATTGCCATTTTTTTCAATTGTTATTTTTCACAACACATTTAAGATATACAAATTTTCTTATGCCATATTTATGAGGATGATGCGAACTATTGTACAATAGTAGGCCCTATGTCTTGCAAATATAACTTCAATACAATTACAAAAGCTGGTTTCTGATCTTTAGGGATTTGAATAATCATAGTAAAATCCAAGATGGCCACCAGTACCATGGCAACCATTTCCAATAAAGAATATTTGAGAAGGAAAGCTTATGCACACCATTAGAATACTATTTCACATGTATGATTATGTCTTTCTGATGTCAAAATAAAAGAAAGTTGCCTTTCCGGTTGATGGAAATGAAGAACAACATTATTCTTATTCCTTCCACTGTTTTTGTCAAACATCAATTTCGACAAAAATAGGAATTGGTTAGAAGGCACCATCATCTGAGATATTTCATTTTATGCAATGAATGATTTCAACCGGAACAAGAGAAAATGCAATATCCTAAGCATCATGAAATTAAATAATATAAATTAAGCATAATGAGCAAAGTTGATCAATACCTTGTACCTTATCGAAAAAATCATTGTAATAAAATTCAGAATTAATAGATCTTCTGGTTCCAAAATGTACATATATATATATGAACAACAAAATTTATTAGTGGATTTTCTTTGGGACATAAGAGTGAGAAACAAGAAAGTACATCTCAACAAACAAACATAATGGAGCAAGGTATATTTCAATGATATATTTATTTTTAAAATTTATTTCAAGATTTAAAAGCAACACATATTTTAATTTTATCACATGTAATATGTTTCTTTCTTTTTACTACAACACTAGCTTTGCCTTTATATATCATAAGATCAACTTTGCAATAAATAAATAAAAGAATCCCTTGTACACAAATGTATGTGAAACCGTGAGTCTGCATTATTCAAAGCACAATATATTTATGATAAGATAAGATAAGATGATTATATTGATCTCATATGATATAATTTTACAAATCTACCAACAACGTTCTATTTAAACATTGAAATATAACCAGAATAGGGGAATGGGTCAGGGAGTGGAAAAATGGAAAACTTCACTCGAGGTATACAGTTGTACTGTCATGTTGCAAACAAAAGGCACATTCAGACATTCTATTCTAACATAACATAAAAGAGTATACAGATGTACATAAATTTAGGTGAATAGGATGAACATAATTAATAATTTTCATCGTCTGTGCTCAATTTGCAACAGTCTTCTGTATCGTTCTGTGTCTTTCTTTCTTTGTTCTTTTAGATACAAAATATATTGTTTCTTTTTGATTTTTAAAATGTTTGGTGCAATAGATGTGTCGCATTTCTATACTAGCCTTAGTTTTCGTAACTATAGTCTATTCAAGAAGTTCAACAAAGGATAATAATTTGTGTTTTATTATGTTTGATGTCTGTAATTTCATTTTGAGTAATATTTGTTCCATTGTGACTTCCCATGTACATACAATTCTAAATAAACGGAGATGGGCACCAAGAATATAATTAGATCTGAACATAATAACAATATGATAATAAATGACAAAGTAAATCTTATGTCACCTTTTTTTTAATGGGCGTCTGCATGCGAATAAGTGTAAACATCTAATTTAAGTTTCGTTATGTACGAAATTGATTTATCATTTATCATAATACATGTCCTTCCTTACAGATATTTTGAAAGAAAAATCATTTTAAATACACATCATAGAGATAAATAATATTCCAAACTAAAAAAGCCGTACCCAATCACATTTTATCTCTTTCATCGTCTTCTTCTTTCATGAATAATAAATTAATTGTTATTAATCACAATCCTTAAAAACTTTTTGAGATTTGAATGCATAAACCAAATTCAACATCGTGTAATTTTTGCAATCAGTCAATTTGTAAATTTTGTTGTATTTTATTTTGAATGAGCTATTCATTCAACCATTTTATGGCGTATCCTAAGATATAAATACATTATAACAACAACTTAGTTACTATGGCATTAGTATCTCTTCAGTACATAAATTAATAAACCAGACCATTCGCTCTGAATCTCTTGTTTGTTTACTTGTTCTTTATTCTGCTATTCTGCTATCACAAGATTAACTTACCATGCAATTTGAAACTTAATTGAGGAAATTGAATGATATATCATAGACATCAGACCCATTTGGGGAAAAATAAGAATCTGAATAATACTGTTCTTTCTTATAATCATCCCGCTTTCTCTCTTCATCCCCAAAACTGTCATTTGCCATATACACCTTCTTCAAAACCTTGACTAGCAGTCACATAACTATATTCTTTCTGTGAGACTCGGTAGTCCCGAGGCAAAGTGTCGACCTCTCAATCCATAGGTCGTTTTTTTTATCGAGTAAAAGCTACCTCGCCCCCCCTTCCCTCTCAGATGTTTACAAGGCTGTTCGGGCAATATTTTAAAAAATTCAATCAAAACCCCCGAGATCATATCACGATCAGTTGTGGATGTTGGTGAATCAAATCAACTCAAAATCAAAGTATTATTTCTGTCAGGTGCTGGAAAATAGGAGACGGTGACATTGCTATTATTATATAATATTTATTACTATTAGGGATGAAAAACCCAAACCCCGTCATGCATCGATTGTTAAGACTACCAAAACGTATCATGACATAAAGTGATTTGGTACTGACTATCAAAGCACGATATCAAGTAATTTGGTACTGACTATCAAAGCACGATATCACGTGAATTTGTACTGACTATTAAAGCACGATATCACGTGATTTGGTACTGACTATCAACGCACGATATCACGTGATTTGGTACTGACTATCAAAGCATGATATCACGTGATTTGGAAATGACTATTAAAGCACGATATCATGTGATTTGTAACTGACTATCAAAGCACGATATCACATGATTTGGTACTGACTATCAAAGCATGACATCACGTGATTTGGTATTGACTATCAACGCACGATATCACGTGATTTGGTACTGACTATCAAAAAAACATGATATCAGGTGATTTGGTACTGACTATCAAAGCATGACATCATGTGATTTGGTACTGACTATCAACGCACGATATCACGTGATTTGGTACTGACTATCAAAGCATGATATCAAGTGATTTGGTACTAACTATCAAAGCATGATATCACGCGTTTTGGTACTGACTATCATTATATCAAAGCATGATATTGCGTGATTTCGCTCTGACTATCAAAGCATGATATCAAACTAAGACAAACAGCTGATGTAGGTCTAGAATATACAAAAATATCATCATCATAATTACTCGTAGCTTGCGTTATTCAACACATTGTCGACCATCCCTCTCCATGTTGTTCTCTGTTCACTGCTTCTTGTAAAATCCGAGTTGGTGGTGATATCGGACGTGTTTTGTCTTAACGCCATTACGTATGTGGTGCGTTTGCCACGAGCTCTTGTCTCGTCTATGAATCCAGATGTTGTTAGTTTGTCTAGTCCATTTTGTCTCCACACATGGCGAAAAACCCATTTTCCTTGTCTTGATGTTCTTCATAAGATCTCTTTCTTTTCCAATTTTCATCAGAACTTCCATGTTTGTTACTTTTGCTGTTCAGGGGATTTTCAATATTCTTCTATGTATCCACATTTCAAATGCTTCTAAACGTTCACGACATTGTGCATCTAAAGTCCACGT
The DNA here is from genome assembly GCA_037039925.1 of Doris montereyensis. NCBI lineage: Eukaryota > Metazoa > Mollusca > Gastropoda > Nudibranchia > Dorididae > Doris > Doris montereyensis. Next base: position 19,351 of record JAXRKP010002749.1, read on the forward strand.
TTCGCATGCACATAATAGTGTGGAGAAGACGTACATCTGTGTTGTTTGTATTTTCGTGTCTGTTTTCAGTTTTGAATTGGAGACGACAGCTTTAATATTATGCAATGTTTGTTTTGGTATTGTTATCCTTCGTGTTATTTTGATGGTGTCTTTGCAGTTGTTTGTTATGATTGCGTCGAGGTATTTAAATTATGTTCCTTGTTTAATAGTTTGTTCTCTTCTTGTTAAATTGAAGGACAGGTTATCATCTTGTTTACAAACTGCCATGCATTCTGTCGTTTTCACGTTTAGTAATAATCCTTTGTCTCACTAAAGTCTACTAATTTATCTAATATTGGTTGGACATCATCTGGCGTGTATGCCATTAACATTAACACGGCATCATCTGCATATCTTATGTTGGTCATGTTAACGTCACCAATGCTTATACCTCTCATGTTTTCAATTTCACGGAAGATGATTTCGCTATATAAGTTGAAGAGATCTGGTCAGAGAACGCAGCCCTGTCTCACTCCTTTCTTGATGTTAAAAAAAGCTGATGTCTCGTTATCAACTTTGACGCAAGCTGTTTGGTGCCAATACAGGTTTCTTACCAGTCTAAGGACTTTATCATCTATTCTTATTGATTTTAACATTTTGAAGAGGGTTTTGTGTTGTATGAAGTCCAAGGCCTTGGAATAGTCGATGATGCAAAGATATATTTCTTTTTTCAATTGACCTTTGCATGATCATTTTCAGTGTCCTTTACAAATCCAAACTGTTCTTTGACTATTTTCCGTTGTTGTTTTATTTCGAATTCGTTTAATTATAATACGAAGTAAGATCTTTGTTACCTGACTCATGATGCTAATGGTTTGATGGTGATCGCAATCTATTGCTCTTGGCTTTTGTGGTAGAGTGATAAACGCAGACTTTCTAAGCTCGTTTGGTAAAACTCCATTGTCATAGAATATATGATATTGAATATCTTGACTAGAATATCCACCCCAAGGTCTCCTAGGGCATCTATCATTTCAATAGAAAGACTATCTTAGCCAACCGCTTTTTCCTTTTTTCATCGCTGTACAACTTACAAGCAGCTGACACCTGTTCTCTTAGTATTTTTTGGCCGCTTATGTTTTGTGTATCTGAATTTATTTGGTTTTATCTCTTTTCCTCATCTGAATACAGATTTTCTATATATTCAGCCCAGCGTTGTAAAATATCTATGGTGTTCATTATGATGTTTCTCCGGGAGTCTCTTACACATTTTCTTCGTGTAAAGTTTTTTTTTCCCTGTCAAGTTTGTGATCGACTCATGCAATTTTTTTGCATTTTTTATCCTTTTGTCTTTCAATGTGTTGGCATTCTATATCTATGTATTATTCTTTGGCTTTGATGCACTCTTTCTTTATGTGTTTGTCTACTTGTTTGCATTCAATACTATTATTTTCCAACTTGCTTCGTCTGTCCATTATTTCTAATATTTCCTGTGTCATCCATTTGTTTTTTGTTCCGTGTTTTTTATGGGAACAATACCCCTGGATTGGTTTTGTTAGGCATTTTGTTACATCAGTTCAATAATTTTCTATATTTTCCGTTACTTTGATATTTTTGTATCGTTGTTTCACCTCTTCTTTGTATTGTTCTCTAATCCCACCGTCTTTCTCAAGAGCTCAATTTCCATCTTTGGTTGTGTCTTGCTTTTGTTTAGGCGTTTTAGTTTTAGTTTGAGAATGCCTTTCAGTGGTCGATGATCGCTATTTATATCAGCTCTGGGTATTGTTTTTGCTATTTTTACCAAATTTCCAAAGCGAGGTGGAACCAGTACGTAGTCAATTTGATTTTTATATATCTCTCCAGGACTTTGCCATATCCATCTCCTTCAAATGCGTTCTTTGAACTATGCATTTGTTATCATGTAGCTTTCTTTCATGCACCAGTCTATTAACATGTCTCCTCTTTCGTTTTTTGCGCTCCTAAACCATATCCGCCGACAATGTTTTTAACTCTTTCACTACCTACTTTTGCGTTAAAGTCGCCATTTATGATAGTGATTTTTTGTTACTTGCATTGTGTTTTGGCCCTTTCTAAGTTCTCGTAGAATAGTTCTATATCACTTTCGTCGCTTTCTGATGTTGGAGCATCTGCTTGTATCACGTTCGAAAGAAGGACAGTTCTTTTAGATTCGCTAATAGAATTCTATCGGAAACTCCCAAAGAAAAAAACCCCACAATAGATCGGCTTGTCTGGTAGTCAAACACTATTCACACTCCTCTATGTTTTTCACTCCTCCTGAGTAGATTATTTCATGTCCATCAATCTCAACTCTTCCTACACCTGTCCACCTCGTTTCTGCAACACGTAGTATTTGTATTTTAATTGTATTCATTTCTTGTATCAGATTTTCGAGTTTTCCTAGTTGGCATAATGTACGAACATTCTATGTGGCTATAGTGAGACTTTCTTAGTGATGTACCGTTTTTGTGTGTTGTATTGTGAGATTGAATTGACGTGCATTTGTTTTGAGAGTGGGAAGGGTTAAAATAGACAGTAGTTTTCCGTTGCTTTCTGTCCTTGTTAATACATCTACAGTTACTATTACACGTACTACATTTAACACATTGATCGTTGATATACTTGTTTGTAAAAACATCTAAACTCCTTATCACCCTCTGCTGTCTCCAGCCATCGCGTCGGTCTTGTGAATTTAATTTTAATATAGAACCATGTGTATTACTGAACAGAGTTATGGCGATAACAAAGAACATAGGTAAAACAGAGTTATGGCGATAACAAACACTTCTTCACAAATATCACTTCAAATGGATTGTCAGAATTATATCCAGTGAAATATAAAGAATTAAAGAGCACAACAAACACACTGCTGCTTGTCAGGCGTACTACACATACTACTACTGCTACTACTACTACTACTACTACTACTGCTACTACTGCTACTACTACTACTACTACTGCTGCTGCTGCTACTACTACTGCTGCTGCTGCTACTACTACTACTACTACTACTACTGCTGCTACTACTACTACTGCTACTACTACTACTACTACTACTACTACTACTACTACTACTACTACTACTACTACTACTACTATTACTACTACTACTACTACTACTACTACTACTACTACTACTACTACTACTATTACTACTACTGCTACTGCTGCTGCTGCTGCTGCTGCACTACTACTACTACTACTACTACTACTACTACTACTACTACTACTACTACTACTACTACTACTGCTACTACTATTACTACTACTACAAAACTATACCTATTACATTATTCGTGTTATTCTATGTCTTTGATTTTCTTCTGTTTGCTTTTATTGGTTTTGCTATTGTTTTTAGATTTACAAGAAGAGTGACGCCCAGATGAACAGTTTGAGAAAAGACATTAACTGAACATTTATCATCAGATGAAAATAACATTACCAAACACACACACAAAAATATCCTTATTAAAAATGCCACAATGCCCCAAAAATAAATGCAAAAACAAATTAAGAATAAATAAATATCCAAACCAAAACACAACGCAAAACAATGCTCGAAATGGAAATAAATTATCTGTGGAAGCTGTCTCGAACTAAAAGAAGCTATCATTTAGCCTCGACCCGTGCACTTTAGCTGTTAACGTTTTTCATTCATGCATGCATTTTGAACCATGATTTCATGGGCATCTTCTTTTGACAAACAATTAAGTACAGGAGGACGCAGAGGTCCGTAGCGTCTATTCAGGAATGGCTTTTACTACAAACATCACAATAAGAAACAGGGTAGCACTTATAGATGTTTGAAGTAGCACAGAAAATGGAAAGACCATGAGAGACCAGTTTTTCATTAAAATTCCCAAAGGTAAAGGGGCAGACAAGGCACCCAGGCATGCGGAGATCATCAATGTACCAGTTTCCTTGCCTTGCATTTTGACTAAGTTACCATCTGTCCAAGCAAAACCACCCGCGAAGATTGACGCTTGAGCTACAGCCTCGAAGGCGGCGGTTATCCAAACTAAAGTATGCATGTGATAATGGGCTGCGATGCAAAATCCAATCAGTGAAGCAACGATTCCTAGAACACTTAAAACAAGCACAACACCAGTGTCAACACGTCTATATATCACGGTCAGTGTCAACTTCGTGCACATAGCCAGAGCCCAGTACATGGACACTAAGTATGCCCCGTTCTGTTTACTCCAGTCTAAGTGAGTAACGACAAAGAAGAACAGAAATTCTATAAAACTATTAATGGCCATGGCGTGAAAGAAATAGTATGTACCAACGAGACCTAGTGACCCTAGGTATATCTTAACAGGTAGTTTTCTGGTAGTCTGTAAAGTTTTACCTTCATGTCTGTTGTTCCTTTTCTCGTTGGATAAGACCAAATATAAGTAGCGCAGAAAGCCATTATCCCTACAAGAATGCTGGCACCGCCTGTAATAAGATACGCATAGTGCACACGGCTTTGTTCACCGTGTGATGCCAAGTTATTGTTTAGTGAACTTGCATTAGAGCTGACATTATAGGGTAAATTACATCCAAAAGAATAATTACAGTTTGTGACCATCTGTGGGCACAAGACATCCGCTTGGATGACTGGTTCAAGCCTGCCATCTACAAGAGTAGACGAATTCAAATCTGGCACACATGTGGCATTTATAGATACATTGCCAGAGTTGATATTGGTGATGTTGAGAGAAATTCTTTAATCGCCAAGAATGGCTCGGTGATGAATGGTCCGAGAACTCCACCCACCGAATAGCAGAAACTCACAAACTGTATTGCTGACTGACTGTTACCATCCCAGGCTTGGATCTCTTCGGTGTTTAAAGCTGCAACGAAATCAAAGGTCAAAACAAGCAAACATTAGGTCTATAAAGCAATAATGGATGTTAGTGAATGAAAAAAGCCCAAGACTAATTAATTATAACATGAAAAGGAAAATAGAACCAGATGCATGTCTGTCGTTCTGTTAAATTACACCAGTGGCGTGGGTTTAATCTGGTAGCTAGACAAGGGAATACGACTTGAAAAACATCATGTCAGATTAATTAAAGAACACGAGGATCGTACCTGACCAATAGCTCTTCCAAGATAAAATATTTGACCACGATGACATTTGATACTTTGGACACAGTTACATTATGAAACATGGTTTCGGGATTACTAATCACAACACGACATAGCCCTCTCTCCCATTGCAAACACACGCGACGCATACACA
>JAXRKP010002749.1:27110-32110 GCA_037039925.1 Doris montereyensis
TTTAGTTCATTCTCCGACATCCATGTTTTTATTTCTTCAATGTAGTTTTTATAGATGGTATTTTTTTGTTTTCTGTCTGAGTCAGGACACGCAGCCTGTCACTCCCCCTCCCATTTAAGAGATCTTAATAAATCTAGAACACGTTCTGAAAACAATCACATTTCTAAACTTAAGACCTACATATTAATATGTTAAATTCTTACTATCCCTAATACATTTAAAAATGTAATAACCCACTCTTAAGTACTAAAAAGTGTCATCTTCACTAAAAATAATACCATACTGATTCTTCAAATTCAGAATGCTTATAGTACTTATACTTTACAATAATGACATAAACTAAAGAAAAACATAAGAAAAGAGGTTAAATTATTCATTCTTTTATATCAGTCATATTATTATCATGAAAATGACATGAATGACATACATCTTAGTAAAAAATACTTTCACAAGAAGATGCGACCATGTTTGAAAGTGAAATTACGCTCATTTAAAAGAAGCAACAAAGAATCCAAGATCATTCAGAATGTTTAAAACATCAATCTCTAGAGGGTTTACAGTAGAAGTCTGGAAGTACTTACAACAATATTTATTTGAGAATTCTTTATAAGATTACTGAATATTAGATTAAGAAAACAAATATTATCAATAACGCGATGAGAATGCATGATTATCTGTACACACCAATGAAAAACCAGCAAACGTGTAATGCGTTTTAACAGCTCACCCTGACCCCAATAAAAAAAACTGCCAAAAGACATCCAAACTCCAAGATCCAAGATAGTCTCTTGGATCAAAGGAAACAACAAGACATGACTTATAGAGAAGATGAATGAACAAATTAAACTAGCAATAAATAAACCAGCCAACAATTCAATACACTGTTCTTGGCATGTTTTCTTACTAGTGTCATACATAGCCGCGAAGAAAGGAGAGATTCCATGCACAACTACCATGGCTGCATAGATGGTACACCATGGGGTCAGTGCGGTGAAGACTCCGGACATCATCAAAGAAATGGCAATAATCAAAGTCTTCCTTTGGATCCTGTTCGATTAAGGTATACAAGAAAACATAAATTATACAGCATAACGTTTTGATCTTAATTTTTTAATTTAATAATGATATCTTATTCAAGACAATTTAAGTCTCTAACATATGCCTACGTATGCGTACCTAAACAGAACGTTTTATATTGTAATGCACTGTTTTGAGTATTTGGATTCAATAGATATTTCATAATAAAACTTTTATAATCTGCTTCCTGCTGCCTTGATAAACTTGAAATGTCCCAACCAAATTTGTAGAACTAAATTTACTACAGACAGACAGACAGTGACAATAGGGAAGAGACAAGTCCGACACTGTAAACATGCAATGAGGGCGTATTCAGCCATAGGTTTCAATTTCATGAATTGATAACACAAAGTATTGTACACTTTTCATTATTCAAGGTTATCCATCAGGGAAATAAAGTTAAATACTTGTGTGAGTGCTCTTAAAGGTGTAAACAAACCTTCCATAGATAACACCTATCAATAAAGACCCCAACATGGCGCCAACGTTGCTGGCCATCATGAAAAGGGAGCCACCCTGAACATCAGTGTTCGAGATCAGGATCAGATCATTGAAAGCTGGGCTTTTCTGGGATTTCACTATGCCCTGCATAAGAAAAGTGAATATTATACTTTTGTTAAGGCTGCACAATATCGTATCATTAAAATCAATGAGCAAAGGGAGTCTCATGAAGCATAAAACATCAGTGTACAAGAGTCAAGTATTTACAAATAGAATTTACAATATGACTGAAAAAGGGAACTATAGTACCAATACACAAATAAGGATCAACTGCGGACAGCTCAAACAACAGATATCACTGATATGCGTACCAGGAAAAGTGTATACCAGTGTACTAGAAATGAGACCGAGAAAGGGAGAATATTTACAATTAGATGAATTCTTTGGAAGCAATATTGACTTACACCTCTGTTTCATTGAATTAGAAAAGGGCTTTTGACAATGTGAGGAGGGATGAACTATGACATGCTTTAAAATAACATAGTGATGAACAATAAATAATAGAAGTTATTAAACATTTCTACAATGAACCAACGTGTGCAATGAGAGTAGCTGGAAACTTATTTGAATAATCTGAAGAAGCCGTAAGAGTTAGACAGGATTGTATTCTGAGCCCTCTATTGTTTATCCCATTTATTGATTTAATTGCAACGGCATCTTCAAAGATGAAGAAAACGAATGTAGGTATGTGGAAACGCAAATTGTGCTAATAACTAGGGAAGATGAAACACAAAATCTTAAACTGGGTAAAGAGAAATTAAAACACGTTCAAAACTACAATCATCTAGGAATAATGATCAACTCAGAGGGGAAAATCAAGAGAAGAAATCAATCAGAAAAATCCAAAAAGCAATGACAATATATAACCATCTAGGAAAGGCATTTACAGGTAAACAGAAATTGTCAACAAAAACCAAAATGACAGTATACAATACAGTTTATTGTCCTAGTTTGGTCTATGACAGTGAAACCTGGACGTTAGATAGTAGGGAATACAGTTGAGCAAAGACAGCTGAAATGAAATATTTCAGAAGAGAGGTAGTGAAAACTAGAAGAGACAAAATTAGAAACACAACAATAAGAGATCAAACCAAAGCAGATGACCTTAAAACTAAGACTAAGATAGAAATAAATCAACTCAGATGGTCTGGGTATGTAAACAGAATGAATGAAATGAGAATAGCTAGATCAGTATACAAAGCAGAACCCGAAGGTAAAAGATCAAAAGGCAGACGACGGAGAAAGTGGGAAGAAGATATAATAGAAGCACTATTGCAAAGAAATGTTACCTTCACAGAACGAAACAGAGTGCCAGGATAGGGTAGCCTACAGAAATATCACGTGTATCTAAACCCATACACCAGAAAGTGGAATGAGAGCTGATAAAGAAAGAAAGAACTATTTAAATACAAATATCAAAATTATTAGCTCATTTCATCAGATTTCAATGAGCGACAAAGCCAAGATTTCAAACCATTTTACAATGTAAGATTTGACAATCATATACATTTAAAGCAAGATTCTGACTCTTTTTTAGTTTGTGGCTTTCTAGTAAATACGCATGAAGTTTTGATAAAATTGATTTGAGTTCATTCTGGAAAAATGATATCATTGCAAACCAAGAGAGTAGCTTAGTGAGTGTATAATGTATGTATAGTATATACACGGTGAATTTCGACTCCAAAGGAAGAAATTTCCTTTGACATAAGTGTTGACAAGGTAGTACTACCCATGTGATATTTGTGTATTGATAATTTATTATAATTTATTGCTATGCAAATGTGGGTATCCATGATCAGAGATATTTGAAAAGCATATTTTTCGCCGGATTTCAATTGTAATTATGTTTTCTTTTCTTTTGGTAAACTTAAGAAGAACTTATTATTTCTTGCTTTCCGATCACAACGCCTCCTTATTGGATATGCATGGAAACTAACGAGACATGGATAGCTATCAAATTGCATTAAGTAAACTTACAAAAACAAACAAAGTAACGCTGTTGATGGCAGTGAAGATAAGAGGTCTGTTTCTCGGCATAGCTGTTCTAATGTTGGATGCACAAATGTAGAATGTAGTAAAGGGATTGTAAGTACAAATCCTTTCTGGTAAAGAAACAGCAATTATCTCCCCTTTTTTTAGGAAGATGCTTCACATTAGATTTCTGTAGACAACAAAGATACAAGGCAGTGAGGGATATGACAACAATATGGATAAGTGAAGAACGTGTATATGTGCATATTTGTAAGCTGTGTAATTTAATACTATGTCCATTTCCTGAGCGTGTTCAAGGTGTCAGGCAATGCTTTTTATATCTTATACTGGGAGGTTTTAAAAACTTATATGATTGAATGGATCCTATATAAACCAAGGATGTCCTAACTTAAAGTTACAGTTTAAGTCATGGCAAAGTCTGCTTCTTTATTGCCAGGTTTCATAAAACCGGCGCAAAACATAGGGTTAAAATAATGAGTAAAACACATGGTCACAAAAACATGCATCAACACATGATCAATAAAACGAATACCAAGGCAAATCTTATAATCTGTGTTGAGTTACGTAGACAAAACAAGGGAAGCACTGTTCAATAGGAATTCGAACAAAATATAGGATCAGAAGTAGTACTACTTATGAACCTGCGTTAAGAGGGTTTAAAATCATCTGAGGCTTTTAGTTTTACCTGGAGACAAGGCTACCGAGAGAATTTCGGGCCCCAGAGGAATAGGAAACTTGGCACCTTTCCTCCAATTCTAGACAAAAAAACTCAAACTATGCCTATCACAATGTGCGTCATAAACAGAACATCCATAACACGAAAATGAATTGATGACATGTGATCTAGAAAACAGCTTTGTACTTATGTTTTGCCTTCAACATTTTTATTTCAAACAGCATGGGGTAAAAAAATTACATCATCATAAAATTTAACTCAGCTTGGATTCTGACGTCTAGGACAAAATTACAAAGAGGAATCCTCGTGCCTCATTTTGTCCACTTGCCGTCGTAAGAATAATAATCAGTGTAAAGTTCAACCGAAGTCAATGTGTGTGTGTGTTTCTCTCTCTCTCTCTCTCTCTCTCTCTCTCTCTCTCTCTCTCTCTCTCTCTCTCTCTCTCATCTCTCTCTCTCTCTCTCTCTCTCTCTCTCTCTCTCTCTCTCTCTCTCTCTCTCTCTCTCTCTCTCTCTCTCTCTCTCTCTCTCTCTCTCTCTCTCTCTCTCTCTCTCTCTCTCTCTCTCTCTCTCTCTCTCTCTCTCTCTCCATATGTTGTGCCATCCTACTAAAAAATACAATTTGAATAATTTGCATGTTCCTACTATAGTACTATACAATGTATGATGGATATAAAAAATCTGCATACCAAACTGATTAGTTCCAGATGTGTCCCCATTTGCATATATATATATTACATAGAAAGTCAGGGCTG